>CM045758.1:13806135-14006135 GCA_025200525.1 Camellia lanceoleosa
AAATATTACTTTTGTTAATAAAAATAAATAAATATTTAACTTAGTTAACCACTTCTATACGCTTCAATGCAGGAAGGCACGAGATACATTTTAATCAATTCATTATGAGAGTTTTTATTTATTTTTTATTTTCTTATTGTATAGTTGAGTACAATATATAAAAGCTTAGGAGTAATATTAATTTTGAACTAATTCTCATGGAGGGTAACAACTTTATTTATGGGAAAATGCTATTATACAGGGATGGACCGAGGGGGAGCTGGCAGGGGCGACCGTGTGATAACCATGTTCCATATTATGCTAATTGGTCCTTATTATGAATGTGATTATGTGCTTTATATGTTTTTATGTGCCATTTACGTGAATATATGTGGTTTTGAATTTCTATTTGTTCACCGTAGGAATATCTGTTTGATTATCTGCTTTGAAATTTAAATTGAGGGCCTTATCGGCCACAAAAACCGAAAATTGGTCGCGCCATTGTGATTGGCATAATTTTTAGAGCCTACGGTGAAATTTAATTGAAAATTGATTCGGATCAGATTAAATAGATTAAAATATTGACTTAGTGCTCAAATATGTAATGTTGATAATTATAATTGAGGGAAATTGTATATAGTGGAGCACTAAGCACCCAACCCCTTTCTTTATGTTCATTTGGCTAATTTTAACTCAAGAAAAGAGAGAGAGGGCCGGCTAGAGAGAGAGAGAGAGGGAGAAATTGAAGATTTGCTCAAGAAGCTTGAATAAATTGAAGACTAACTCAAGATTTGACCATAATTTGGAGAGATTGAGCCTCTAGGTAAGTGAGTGCATGAATTGTAATTAGTAATTTTGTGAATTGAAGGTTGAAAAATGATTAAGAACATGAATTAAATTGTTTATGAGGAGATTGAGTTGTATGTGTTGAATTTAAAGTCAATAGATGCATGCATGTAGGAAATTACTATGAATTTTCATATTTGAACACAATGTGTATAATCTATGTTGAATCTTGTTTGAAATCCATGTATTCGCATGCGTTATGGCTGCTATGAGTTCCTTGTAATGCCATTTGGGTTGACTAATGCGCCGGCTTCTTTCATGGATTTGATTAACCGAATTTTTAGGGAGTATTTGGACCATTTCATGGTCGTCTTTCTGGACGACATCCTAATTTATTCGACTTCCGAGGAAGAACACGAGGCCCACTTGAGAGTAGTGCTTGAATTGCTTAGAAAACATCAATTGTTTGCCAAATTTGGGAAGTGTGAGTTTTGGCTCACCGAGGTGAAGTTTTTGGGCCATGTAGTATCAAGTGAGGGAGTAACTGTAGATTCTTCGAAGATAGATTCTATACAAGATTGGGAGCAACCTAAAAATGTTTTTGAGATCCAGAGTTTCTTGGGATTGGCGAGGAACTATCGATGTTTTGTGAGGGATTTCTCTAGATTAGCCGCGCCTTTGACTAGGTTGACTAGAAAGGGGGTTAAGTTTGTGTGGAGTGAAGCATGTGAAAAGTCTTTCCAAGAGCTTAAAACCAGGTTGACTACGGCACCGGTGTTGATCATTCCGGAGAGAGGGTTGGGTTACACTGTCTATTGTGATGCGTCTCGGGATGGGCTTGGTTGTGTCTTGATGCAAGGGGGAAAGGTTGTGGCCTACGGTTCACGGCAATTGAAAATTCATGAGAAGAACTACCTTACCCATGATTTAGAAATAGCCGCAGTAGTGTTTGCCTTGAAAATTTGGAGGCCCTACTTATATGGTGAGAAGTTTGAGGTTTTCTCCGATGATAAGAGCTTGAAGTATTTGTTTTCCTAAAAAGATTTGAATTTACGTCAACAGATGTGGATGGAATTTTTGGAAGACTATGATTTTGAATTACACTATCATCCGGGGAAGGCAAATGTAGTGGCCGATGCCTTAAGTTGAAAAATCGCGAGTAGTTTGGCTAGTGTGGCCATTCGGGAATGGGTTATGTTGGGTGAAGTCGGTGTAGACACCTCATTTTTGACCGACCTTAAGACTCAGATGTCATCAATTGAGCGCTCGGTGATAGTGCATGTTGTGCTCGTTTCGAGGTTTCGGAGTTTCGGCTGAGAGCCTCACCCCCGGACCTCTGAATTCTTTGTGCTTTGGCTCGGTTTGCGAACCAGGATTTGTTTCTCCTTGCCTGAGGGAGGGAGTGGTTTGGTAGACCATCTCTTTGTCGTCGTAGGCCACTTTTCCAGTTTGGAGACTAGTTTCTAGTTTTTGGAGCCTTCGGCTGCGCGCCTTGTCTCGGAACCGCTTAATGTTCTCCATTTGGTGTGGTTTTTGGACCACACCTTGTTTCCTTTGCCTAGAGGGCCACTGTGGTTTGGGAGACCACTTTTGTGGTCGTAAACCACTTTTGATGCCCGGGGACTAGTTTTTGAGGCTTTCGGCCGCGTGCTTTGCCTCCCGATCTTTCGTCTTGCATCCGTTTTGGTTTGTTTAGGGTACAAACCTTGTTTTCCCTGTTTGGAAGGTGGTACAAGGGTGGGAGACCACTTTTTCTCCTTGGAGACCACTTTTCCTTCTGCCAGCCAGTTTTCTGGTCGGATAATTGGCTTTCTTGGTCTTTGGGCCACCTTTTCTGGTCGACCACCACATCACTAGCTTGCTTTCATGCTCTAGACCTCTCCCACCCATGGATGACCAGTTTGTGTTCTGGAAGACCACTTAAAGTGGTTGGCCGACTACGTAAGTAACTTGCCGACAACTTTAAGTGGTCGGCCACTTTTTGTCACCCTTTTGGAGATATTTTCCTCTAGTTGGCACAGCTGGAGGGCATTTGGGCTATCCACCATACATGTGTATGGAGGGATTTTCTTGAAGCTTAGCTTCTCCTAGAAGCTTTTCCTTTTGCTTTCTATAAAAGGGAGGCTCCTCCTCCCTCCTCTAGGTTCAGAAAAACTTCCTTGAGCCATACATATATTCTATATCTATATATCTTCATTTCTCTCTTGTTTTGTGCCTTAAAGGGAAGATTTGTCTTACTTTAACACACAAACACACACCCAAACACCATCCTTGGGTAGCTGAGGTGCTAAGGAGTTGCTTTTGGTGTTCTGGACTGATTTAAGCTCAAAGAACTTGCTAGAGTTGCAGCTTTAAAGAAGTTCATCAAGCGTGAGTCTTTGACCTTTAAAACCCCCATTCTTGCTTAAGCATTTGAGCCTATTTGCATGCTGTTTTGAGCTTAACTTATAACTGAAAAAAGTTTTCTTTTTGTGTGCTTAGGACCTTTGTTTAAGGTCACTTTTTCGTTTGGGGTGATTTACCCCCTCTTAGGCCTTGGTAGGCCTTGTTTTGAGCCATCCCTTTAGGCTCTTGTTGAAACCTTTGCATGACCTTTCTACCAGTGAAATCTAGAGGATTTTCAGTGGTGGCAAGGTGATTTTGGTGTCCTAAATAGGAGAGGGTCATCCCCTCTCCTTGTGTCTTGTTTACTTCCTTCATATGCCTCATGTTTGAGCACCTTTGCTAGGCTTGTGTTGGCCATATCTTAGCTTGTATTTGTGGTTATTTTGTTGAGGCATGTCACTTTTTTTAATTTATTTGGTCACTCCATGCATGGTTTATACACTTGTAGTGTAAAGCACACAAACTAGTCTTGTATGCTTCATGAGGTAGCATAACATTCTAGCTTGTTTTCTTTCCATTTCAGCATGTTTTAGGTGTTGTTTTGCCATATCATGCCTTTGTTAGCATTTAGTTTGGTTAGCCTTTGCATGCTCCATGCACTTGTAGTGCAATCCCTTGAAATTGCCTAACATGCATCATGCTTTGACATGTCATTTTAGCATGCTTTTGGCTTAGCTCTAAGAAGACTTTGTTCATGTTTTAGCATGTTTAAGGTCTGATTTATGTTGTCTTGGTCTTGCATGACTTGCTTTGTATAGCCATGGTTCAATCTAGCTTGTTAGCTTTGTGTACCTAGTCCACTAGCATGCATTACTTGGCCTATTTGAATGATTTGGCATAATTTATTATGTGATTTTAGTCCATGTTTCATGCTCATGCACTTGCATCTTTTGCTATTTCAATGTGTTGGAGGGTTTGCCCCTTTATGCCTTAATATGGACCATTGTGTATGCCTTCATGCCTTAGCTTGCGAGCCATCATTTCAATATGTTTTTTTGGGGTTATTATGCCATGATATAACTCTGATTTGTGTTGCTTAAGTCATCCCATGGTGTAGTGTAATTCACCCTCTTTGCCTTGTATGCATCATGCCTTATGCCCCTTATGTTAGCATGTTTTGGCTTCCTTCTATGCATGTTTTAGACTCATTTTAACATGTTGTATGACTGTTTTGGGTTGCCTTAGCCACATGCTTCATGTTTTGTATACTTGTAGTATAAGTGCTCTTGCTTGCCTCAAGCTTTGAGCACCATTGCATGCTTCATTTATGTCGTGTACATGATTTGGCATCACCTAACATGACATTTTAGAGCATTTAGGACTGCCATGTTCCTACTTCATTCATGCTTTGAATGCCTTTGAGTATTGTGCATTGTTGCCTTACTTGTAGCCTAGCTTGTATGCTTGCATGCCTAGGTATATGAGCCCTCATCTCAGCATGTTTAGGTCCTTGTTTTGACCTATTTAAGCTCTATCCATGATCAGTTCATGCATTCATGTCATGTATTGCATGTCTACTTTGTAGTCCACTTTACTAGCTTTCATGCTTTAGGACTCTTGCATGCTACGCTTGCTTTGTTTGAATGATTTGGCAACATTTCTTACCTCATTTCAGTGCCCTTAATGTTGTCACACTTGCACATTTGTCACCCTTCGAGCCTTCTTGAGGGTTGTGTTCTTAGGCCTACTTGAATGGCCAATGCATTGTCCATGCATGCTTTGCATTTTGTGCCTTTGTTTTGGTGTTATGGCCACTAATTTGGGCATGACTGAGGTCTACCCCTTTTGGTTTAAGTCCATTGATCATGCCATGTATATTGCATTGAGTATGCCATATTGTTTCATTACATTGAGTATGCCATCTTACATTGCATTGTGCATGCCATGCGGTTATTTGCATTGTGTATGCCAAGTTGTTCCTTACATTGCGTATGCATGTCCATAACATTGCTAAGTTGCCCTTTGTAGCATTGCATTGTGTACGCATGTGATAACATTCTTTGCATACCTTTGAGCGTTGAGTATGCTTATATCACATCGCATTGTGTATGCCATGTTCATCGCATTATGTATGCCTTGTACTTTGCATTGTGTATGCTTAGGTAACATCGCATTGTGCATGCCATGTAGTTCTTTGCATTGCGTATGTTTAGGTTACATCATTACATTGTACATGCTAATTGTCATTTGCATTGTGTATGCTAGTTGTAGTAGCATTGTGCATGCCATATTACTTGTGTTGCATTGTGTTTGGAATAGGTGTTAGTCCAAGCACGGGAAAAGAGAGACGTTTCATACTTAAAGTGATGAAACGTGCCTTAATTCCTGGTCGTCGATGCTCTTGATCATACATGATAGAGTTCTAGGCCTTATGTGTTTACTTGTGCATTCATTTCATATTGAATTGTGCAACTTCGCCTCTCAGTCATCACGCATTGAAATGCGCGATTGGTGGCCCGAGAACCTACACTCCATTGAGTTCATGACATGATAAAGAGGGTGGTTGTGCACACATATCTTGAAAATACAGTGCCATGCCTTTTCTTGCTCTCTG
The DNA here is from genome assembly GCA_025200525.1 of Camellia lanceoleosa. Classification (NCBI taxonomy): domain Eukaryota; kingdom Viridiplantae; phylum Streptophyta; class Magnoliopsida; order Ericales; family Theaceae; genus Camellia; species Camellia lanceoleosa. The sequence goes on from CM045758.1 coordinate 13,811,840, forward strand.
TTGCAACAAATTGCAGTTCAGCAACAACAACTGGTCGGCCAGCCAGAAAAAGTAGCTGGCCGATCACTTTTTCTAACTTTCTGCAAGAAAAGTGGTCCGCAGGTGGTTGGAGAGACCAAAAGTGGTCGGCCACCCTCCCACAGGTTTTCCCAAGGTGAAGTTTAAGCTTTTTGGAGCTTGGTGCAAGTTTCTGAGAGCAGTTGCAAACAGAGGCAAATTGGGGCATCTCGACGGATTTCCGAATGAGAGGAGCGGGCATGCATGCATTCCTCTCCCTCTAAGGCTCCTGATTTACTACTTCATTTAGCTAATGTGTTTAGCTAGCTTTTGCTTTGGCGCATCATACTAATTGCATTGTACTTTCAATGCATTACTTGAATACGCGTTTAACAGCATGTTATGAAGTTACATTTCACATGACATTCTAGATAGCCGAGCCTATCTGAGTTGCATTTTCGCATGTGTTGCATTAGCCATTTTAACATGAACTAGGGTCATACATGATTTCTTACTAGTTCTCTGTTTTGGCTCGGAGTACACTGTGAGTGTTTACGCTTTTGCATACTGCATGTGTGTTAATGTTGCCATGAAAGCATGCTAGCCATGAGACTAATTGCTTATGTGATATAGCTGCCTGAATGCCTGTGGGTGAAGGTTGGATTGCTTGAATTGGGGCAATTCATTGAAATCCCTGATTTATCCTACTTGCGAGTACCAAACTCCAAACCCTTTTCAAACAAACGGATATGTAATATTTTGTTCCAAATTAGGCGATCTAGTCTATACTTGTTTACTGTGCGCATCACGTAGTAAGATTAGCTAATTAACCGGAATAAGAACACATGTATTTTTAAAAACAAAATATCATGTTTAGTACAGGCCGATCTTTGATCGGGCGAGCGGGGGTGCTCATAGATGACCTTCCCCAATCGTACCCAAGTTCCCAAGCCGAGGCAACTTTGGTGATGACGGACACATGGCCTTCGGCACGAGTCAAGGTTTCCTAAATTCCCCCAAAAATAAAATATTTAGGTGGTGACTCTGTATCTGGCAAAGCAGTCTATGTTGGCCACTTCTTCATAAAAATCAATTTTCCAAAACGATTTGCCAAATTTAGACTCTTTGCTGATTTATCAGTCTTACATCGCACATTGTAAGATTAGATTTAGAACCGTGACATTGAGTCCGAACTGTAGCAGCCTGATGAACGAGACGGATTTCGTGACCTTCGCGTTGAGCCGTGGCGTCGGGCACGCTCTGGCGACTCTTCACAGGGATTTAGAGAACTTGACTCGAACTCACGATATCTTGTTTTGACTACACTTATGTGTTTCTTTGCATTGCATTTGCATTGGTGCGCTTAAGTCATCGTGTTCGCCGTCTGTTATTCTTGAACAATCTACCTGAGGCTGTCTGCCATAAGGTTGACCGGTTACGGGCTCTGCCACGATGGGAACACAAACCTCAGTTTTTACCGGGGCACCCTTTTGTGCGTAATGAAACCCTAGCTCCTGACAAAATAGGACAAGTAAACCCTACCCTGACATAGGGGTGTTTTGGCTCTCATTTTGTTATGTGCTTTTTAGAGTATGCCTCTACAGGAATGCATGTATTAGTTTGCAAGTCTGGGTATCAGGCCTTAGGGCATTAGTGTTTGGCAATCAGTGTTATCCAAGGATATCAGTTTTGGCACAACAATTTGGGCAATAGTGAGCAGAGTTGAGAAACAGTGTGTTCAGCTTACAAATATCGACTATGTGTTGTCTGGCCAACTATGTGTTGTCTTTAATTTATCTAGTTCATAACATAGCACACTACACTTTCGGGTTGTTTATTTCTTTATTATGCTTTATTTATCTTTTTGCAAGGTAGTTTAGCACAATTACATCCGACCAGGCAGATATTCCTCGAGCACTGTGGGTCAGAGGTCGAAGACTTAATCAATCTAGGGATCTGATAGACGGAAAAACAGTGTTTCTTTCTTTACCCCCGGTTACTAGGCGTAGGTAAAAAAGGCGCAGTGTATCAGTACAAAGGTCACTAGATTAGTGGTCCTTGAATAGTCAGGCTGAGGTCTCAATTTCTATTGCAGAGGCAGATATACCGATTGTTCGGATAGACCAACACAGTATGGAAGGTATGGAAGAGATGATGTGTCACCTCCAGGAGAGTATACAAGCTGTGCAACGAGATGCAGCCCGTCAGGCAGAAGCATCTGTGCGTCAGGCAGAAGTAGTGATGCAACAGGCAGAGTTAATTGCCAGGCTACAACAGCAAACCGGGGCTTCTGCTTCGCACACACCCCCTCCCCCATCAAGAGTTCCAATACTCGAGAAGACACCCAACGTCCATGAAAATACGGACGTTCCAACGGGGCCAGCTCCGCCCCCAATCCTTCCCCAACTATCTAAAGCGCCCACCCATCTAGTTGATTCACCGTTTGAATTTGAGGTGTATCCAACGGCACTAAAACTGTGCAAGCTAGAAAAGCGTTTTAGGAAGTCTCAAGGTGTGAAATCCATTCCGGATATAGAGGATAGATATACTGACTCGGTCGTGACTCTGCCAGACCGATTTAAAATGCTGCACATCGACCGCTTCGATGGGTCTGGAGAACCTATGGTGCACCTACGACTGTTTTCAGATATCCTAAGGCCGATGGGCCTTTCCAGATTGCAGAAGCTTTCTCTGTTTGGCCGGACCCTATCGGGTATAGCGGCCATTTGGTATGCAAAACAAGAGGACTCCATTAAGAAAAGTTGGGAAGAGATAGCTAAGGCCTTCATAGCTCAAAACTCCTATAACACTCAAATCGAGATCACAACTCGTGATCTTGAGACCACTAGGCAAGAACGGAAGGAGAGTTCTCTGATTTTGTGACCCGTTGGAGGGCTAAAGCCTCGATGATGACCATCAGGCCCGTTGATAAAGATCAGATTCAGATGGTTGTGCGCAACCTCCAGCCCAAGCTCATGCAAAAGATGATTGTTCTCCCCCTTCCCCCCTTTACTGACCTACATGAGATTGGGTGCAGATCAAGGACGCAATGAAACAAGGTATGATTGACTACGAAAAAGAGCCCGAAGGGCATTCAATCGCAAGAATTACGAGGCGAAGCGATAAAGAATCGCCAGATTTTCAGATGTGGAAATGGTCACCACCACCCCTCCCAAAACCCTTGCAGCTACACCTTTTACTGCTATGTCCAGAAGTAGCTTGCAAACAACCAGACATGCGCCCAGAGGCCAAAGAACCTTTGCCCCACTATACATGCCCTTGTCCAAGGCTTTGGGGGTTTTGATCAAGAAAGGGCACTTAAAGCCCCTAGAGCCGCGACCATTACCAGAAAAACTTCCTCCTACCCATAACCCGGCGAAGTACTATGCTTATCACCAATAGCATGGTCATGAAATCGACCGATGCTTTCAATTACGTCATGAGATTCAGGATCTCATAGACAACATCGTGATTATGCCCCCAGAGAAGCCGAACGTCACAACCAACACTCTCCCACCACATAATGAAGCTCCACTTCCCAAACCTCGATTATCCCATATGACCCGAGCATATATATTACCCCTTCTCACCTACCCAAGCCAGAGGTATTCATTCCCGACTGCAGAAACTTGTGCATGCTAGATATCTCCCAAACGCAACCAGAATTAGTGGTGGTGACCATCGAACATGGAATCAGTATCACTGTAGAGGTAGGCGAGAATGATCAGTCAGAGCCTGAGAGGTCTACAAACTTTGAGTACAACCCGAGCGGTTATATAACTTCAACAGGTCGGTTTATACCAATAGTAGAGCTCCCGGTCGAGGCAGAGGTTGGTGTAGTTCAAGAGGATGTACCTAATTAGGGGCTAGATGACCTAGTGGAACTAGACAAAGACATTACGAATTTGCAATTCTTTGAAGAACAACTGGTTCGATCTAGAAGGGTCAACGGAAGCTATCGGATGGCTCAGTGACGAGACGGATGTTGTTGAGGTACATCAGTCAGAGCAAGAGACAGGGACAGCAACGGTGGCCGGAATGGCCGAAAATCAGAATGGACCGCTAGAGAGCACCGACGATAAGAATTTTGCTCAGGATCAGAACAGTTTGAGTACAAAAGATGCTAAGCACCAGGCTGCATTGAAATAGTTTGAGGAGGAAAAGATCAAAGATTTGGAGAGGGTTAGAAAGGCCAAAGCCCCTGTGGGGACAGAATGTGCTGAGGGCACGGGGATGGAATGTGATGTGCGCACAGGAACAGTTGTGACAGAACCAGATAGCTACTTGTCGATGGCCGATGGTATGTGGTGGGAAGATGACGACCTATGTCTTGCCCACACAAATGAAGATTGGGGGAACAATCAACCGGATGATACCTGGTATATTGGAGAGGTGGACCACATGACCAGGAGTGGGGGTATTTCAAGCCCCCACACCTAGATCAACCAGAGGTGTTCGGAAAGGACATACAGGCGGAGAAGCAGAAAGAAAAGTTACTCGAAGAGGAGGCTGTGTTGAAACAGCTTAAGAAGATACAAGTAGACATCTCTATCTGGGGACTGCTTATGGCTTCAAGAGTTCATAAACAGGCTGTCCTTTCCACAATGGATAGGGCTAAAGTTTCGATTGATACCACGCTTGAGCAGTTGGTAGGATTGGTTTTTCTGGGAGGAGCTTCCCCAACGTTAACCTTTACTGATAAGGAGTTGCTACCTGAGGGCTCAAACCATAATAAACTACTCTACATCTCTGTGGAGTGTAGAGACAAATGGATACCAGTAGTTCTTGTCGATACCGGATCCGCCATTAACGTATGTTCGTCGACGACGGTACATGCAATCGGGTTGAAGCCCGCAAACTTCATACCCATTGCCTAGGTGATTTGGGCATATGACAATACTAGCAGAGAAGTGATGGGGACTGTGCAGATTCAGACTAGGGTCGGTCCAGGACAACACGATATTGACTTTCATGTCTTGGACATTCCCACGACCTTCAATCTACTTCTAGGGCCGTGACTGCACCAGGTAAAGGCAGTCTCTTCCACCCTGCATCAAATATTAAAGTACCCCCACGGGAAATGGGTGGCTATAGTTTTTGGGAATTCGTCAATCCATCCGCCGCCAGAGGTGTCTACACCGGTTCTGGAGATCGAACATGGCGCGGAGGATGTGTTCTTGTCAAGATTTAGCCTAGCTGAGGCTCGAGTGGTACAGAACTTACTAGCTGTTGATGAGGGGTTATATGTTTGTGCACAGTCTGTGTACCTCACGAACAAACTCCGGCACATCCCCGGGATGGGATTAGGGAAAAGTGGCCGGAAAGGCGTTACAACATCGGCCGAAGTGCCGTATAACCCGCATACCTTTGGTTTAGGTTATCTATCTACCAAAGAGGATTGGGTGAGGAAAGGCAAGGAGATGGCCGAAAGAGCCAAAGCAAAGTGAGCTGGGAAGCCTTATGAGTTGGTGCACTGGCCTATCTAGGGTACCCTAAACGGACGTTTTGTCCAGGAAGGGGAGGACTTCCCGTTCTGCGGCTTCCAAGAGCCATGGTTGAATACAGAGATGAGGCGTTGGCCAGGGTTCGAGATATTCTTTGACTTGCACTTGTTTGGGGATGATGTTGCTGAGGAGCAGACAGACCTAGCAGCTAAGGTTGAGTAGTGTAGCGAGGAGGATTCCGAGAGAACAAAGATTGAAATGGGGGTAGCACTGTCTTGTCTACTTTTAGATCCTCCGATCGTACATGAGTGCTTGGGGGATAACTTCTTGGTGTCCATGATTGGGAATGAAACGGCTGTGAGCCCATCTTCAAACATTTTGGATGCATCCATCATGCCCTCCCTCGTCTGGCAATACGAGGAAGGATTCTTATTGAGCAGCGTCGGGTCAGGTAGTGAGCCAGAATCTGATTCCACTGAGTCCGTAGAGTTGGAATCAAGTTCCAGCTCGTCTGAGTATGAGTCTGGTATTCTTGGGGGTGACAACCTGGATGCCACAGTTCGGTCTAGGTCGTCTTTTTCTTTTTCCTTTGAGTCTGTTGTAACAGAGGAACCAGGCAACTTGGAAGTGCTTAGTGAGAATTGTGCGGCTGTGGCCTTCGAATACTTTTCTGTGCCCTTAATTTATTGCATTAATCAAGATTTTAAAAATTTTGATGAAAACGACGAGGAAGAAATTCTTTTGGTTTTGCAATATTTGCTTGATCAAGAGCAAGAGAGGTTTGTAAAACCCTTGGTTGACGAAATCACCCAAATTATTGTTGGTACTGAGAAGGACCCGCAACTGGTCCAAATCGGGTCCACGTTGCCTTCGGAGGAGCGCGAGCGCTTAGTCGCTTTGTGAAAAGATTTCAAAGATGTTTTTGCACGGTCCTACGAAGACATGCCTAGAATCGATCTTGAGATTGTACAGCACCGGATCCGTCTTGACCCAGAGGCCCGACCTGTTAAGAAGAAACTCTGAAGGATCCGCCCTGATTGTGCTCTCAAGATTAAGGAAGAGGTCACCAAGCAAATTGATGCAGGGTTCCTGCTGGTATCTGAATACCCAACTTGGTTGGCCAATATAGTTCCAGTGCCGAAGAAGGACGGCAAGATTTGGGTATGTGTGGACTTCAGGGATTTGAAGAAAGCCAGTCCTAAGGATGACTTTCCTCTGTCGCATATCGATGAGTTGGTGGACTTTACTGCTGGGCATGCGTTGCTCTTATTCATAAACGGGTTTTCAAGCTACAATTAGATATTGATGGCACCCAAAGACTGGGAGAAGACCGCTTTTACCACCCCGTGGGGAACCTATTGTTATAGGGTAATGCCGTTTGGGCTGAAGAATGCTGGGGCTACGTATCAACGAGCTGCGACCACAATTTTGCACGACATGATCCATAAAGAGGTGGAGGTGTACGTGGATGACATGATTGTCAAATCCAAGGAGAGAGAGGGCCACTACACCGCCTTGCAGAAGTTCTTTCAACGGATCAGAGAGTATCAGTTGTGACTGAATCCTCAAAAGTGTACGTTTGGTGTTACAGCAGGAAAAATACTGGGGTTCTTGATCACATAGAGAGGTATTGAGGTTGATCCTTCCAAAATCAAGGCCATCTTAGAAATGCCACCACCAAGGACTGAAAAGGAGGTGCGAGGCTTTCTGGGTAAAGTGCAATTCATAAGACGGTTTATTTCTAAATTAACCTTGACTTGTGAACCACTCTTTGGTCTCCTAAAGAAAGGAACGAAGTTCTAATGGGATGGCCGATGCCAAGCTGCTTTCGAACAGATCAAACAATATCTACAGAACACACCTGTGTTGTCACCGCCAGAGCCGGGGAAACCGTTGATTCTGTAACTTTCAGTGACTGAAACTACAATGGGCTGCATGCTCGTGCAAGAGTCTGAGGACAAAGTGGAGAGGGCTATCTACTATTTGAGCAAGAAAATGCTCGGGTACGAAACCTGTTACACTCCTCTGGAGAAGGCTTGTTTGGCCTTGGTATGGGCTACCAAGAAGCTGCGGCACTACCTATTAGCTTACTTCGTAATACTGGTTTCAAGATTGGATCCCATCAAATATCTCTTCGAGAAACTAGCACTTACGGGTAGGCTAGCCTGTTGGTTGCTTCTGCTTTCTGAATTCGATCTGAAGTATGTGACGCGCAAGTCAGTAAAAGAGAGAGTGGTAGCAGAGTTCCTAGCCGATCACCCAGTTGAGGGGGATGAAGTAGTTGAGTACCTATTCCCAGACGAGGCCATTCAACATGTCGAAGACGAAACTTGGACGATGTACTTTGACGAAGCATCAAACTAATATGGGTATGGGATAGGGGTGTTGCTGATAGCGCCCGATAATTCTCACATGCCTTTAGCATTCAAACTCTGGTTTAAAGTATCGAAGAATGAAGCAGAGCATGAGGCATGTATTGCCGGTTTAGAAACCGCCCTAGAACTAGGGGCAAAATGGTTGGACGTCATCGGAGGCTCGAACCTATTGTATCTCAAGCTAAAGGAGATTGAAAAGTCAAAGAAGAAAAAGGAGAATTTATCACCAGACGTTGGACGTGTTGATTCCTCGGTTTGAGAAGTTGAATTTCGCCCATCTGTTAAGAGAGAACAACAGGTTCATAGATTCATTAGCAACTCTATTTTCTATGATAGACATCACTTTCGGAGTCTGGATGCATCCGATCATCATCGAACAGAAATTTGTGCCGGCCTATAAGCTGATTGCTGCCATAGATGAAGTACAAGATGAGAATCCTTGGTATTACGACGTCTGGAACTTCTTGGAGAAGGAAACGTATAAGAGAGGTCATCTCGGGATGCATAAACTGTGTGTTGATGCTGAAGAATCCAAGCGCCGGATGGAGGCTATCCACGGAGGAGAGTGCGGATCGCACATGAACGGGGTGATGATAGCCCAGAAGATCCTTAGACACGGTTATTACTGGTCCACCATGGAGGAGCATTGTATTGGCTTTGTCCGGCGATGCCACAAATGTCAGATCCATGCAAACTGCATGAACATTCCGCCGTCGAAGCTGTACAACATGACTTTGCCATGGCCATTTTCAGTCTGGGGGATTGATGTGATTGGGGCTGTCAATCCAAAGGGGTCCAACGGGCATGAGTACATTTTGGTTGCGATAGATTACTTCATGAAGTGGGTAGAGGCCCAGTCTTACGCAATGTTGAAGGCTTCGCACGTTGCAAAGTTCATCAGGAACAACATCATCTGCCGCTACGGGGTCCCGAATGAGATCATTTCAGATAACGGTTCTCACTTCAAGAAGGAGGTGGTCGACTTGTTGGAGAAGTATAACGTGGCTTTTCATAAGTCATCTACATATCGGTCGCAGACCAACAGAGCAGTTGAGGCTGCCAACAAGAACATCAAGCATATACTGCAGAAGATGGTGGAAACCTACCGGGACTGGCCAGATAAGTTACCATTTGCTCTGTGGGGCTACCCGACTTCAATTAGAACTTCTACTGGGGCGACTCCGTATTCCTTGGTCTATGGGATGGAGGTTGTTCTCCCTATCGAAGTTGAGGTTCCATCATTGCAGGTATTGGCTGAGTGTCAGGTAGCTGAGGCAGATTGGCAGCAGAGCAAGTTCAAAGAACTCATGTTGTTTGATGAGAGAAGGCTGAAAGCACTATATCATGTTCAGGGTTACCAACGAAGAATTGCCAGGGCTTTCAACAAGAAGGTTAAGTCCAGGAATTTGAAAGAAGGGGATCTTGTGCTCAATGACAATCGAGCTCCCATTCACGACCCTAGGGAGAAGTTCAGACCTAATTGGACTGGCCCTTACATCATCAAGTCTATCTGGTCGGGTGGAGCTGTCGTTTTGATGGACCTAGATGGCCTGGAGTTCTCCCAACCGATCAAGATGGACAAGTTGAAGAAATACTTTTCCTGAGAGGCTCGCTAGGCCGAAAACCCGAAAGGGCGACCTAGGCAAAAGTTAGAGCACATAAAATTCGAAATAATAAAAACTGAGCTCGCAAGGTTGAAAACCCAAAAAGAGCGGCCTTGGCAAAAGTTAGAGCGCAAAAGGAAAGAGTTAATACACGAGCGAACCCTAGCCGAACTACGTAAGGCTTGATTCCCATTTTTGGGATACGTAGGCAACTTCATCCTGAAGTCTAGCCACAAACACTTCCCCAATCAACTGTGTTTGTGTGATTATGTTGGTCATCTTTGTCAATTCTACATCCAAGAGCTTGGTTGTGATCTCCAGTGTAGTGCTATTCAGACTAGGGGCAACTTTCCAGTTGCTGGAATCCGGGATTGTGCATCTCAGTTACAGATCTCAGGCATGTCCAGTTATGATCCATATCAAAAATAGTTTTGAAAAGTTTTAATAAAAGTTGATTTTGTTCAAATTAATCTTTTTACAACTTAGACCAATTTTGGACCAATCGGAAAATTTTCAGTACACACAACCTTCAATTTCATTGATTTCAACACAGAGTTCTCCTACTCTTGAATACAAATTGAAGTTGCTTTTATTACATTCATTAAGAAAACTTGAAAGTACTGATAAAACAATAAATTTGGGGCATGGATAAGTCAGGTGTTCCTACGCCACCTCCCAGAGCTGGTCGATGCCTCTAATATCAAAGTGGGCCCAACCTGTGCCTCCTTATCAAGCCAAGCTGTGCACTTATCGAAGAGGGTGCAACTGAAAGTGGGAGCGGGGGCCAAAAGCTCTCTAGTCCTCCATGCCGTGGCATACTGAACCAGCTGTGCGCCTCGGACAGGACATGTAGCAAGATACTCTATCCCCTCTGCCGGGCAAGTCTGATCATGTCTGAACTGATGTCGGAATCGAAAAGGAAAGTAGAACACGCACTGTGTTAGGGCAATCAACTGAATCCCAGTCTACCGGGACATGCTGTAACTCATCGCCGGTTGATTGAGCCAAGGACAGCGCCAAGCAATGCCGTCTGTGAACAAACTGCACATCCATTCACACCACCAACGCTCATCAAGGGCATCGACTAGATGTCGTTGGAAGGAATAGCAGTGAGTTGAGTATGCTGGGCATGAGTCCACAACCTTCAATTTGTCCATCAACCATATCTGCGGAGGGATAAAAAATGAGAGATTAAAAAATAGAGAGCTGTACGTTGAGAAAAAAGTAAGAAAAGGGTTTTGAGAGAAAAACCGAGCCTGAAGGCCGAGTGATGTGAGGAATATATGTGAGATAGGATGGAAAACATGACTTGCAATAGTAGTGGACTCCCTCCGAATCTAGTAGTCTCTCGGCGATGAAAAGCATCTAGACCCATCAATGTCTCATCCAGTGTCATGGCAATGCAGCTCTTGCCCTCTCTCAAGCCCTCGACAATCTCGATCAAATGGATGCTAGGCCCTCCGGAGCCTGAGGCAAACAAGAAATGAGATAGCATGCACAAGCTAAGCGCATGTCGCTAAAAATTCTTCTAGTGATGATCTCCGCGATCACCGGCATCAGAAAACTGATGAACTAAGCTGGGGATGTCCAATGCTCCATCGTGGATCAAAGATCGAGCGTCATGCCTAGTAAGCCTGCACATTTGTCCTAAGGCTTGGATGTGGCCAAAGCGAAATTACGGCAAAATTTCTTCATCACGTTTGGATTCCATTAAAGCTTGGAAGTCTTCAAATGTGGGACATACCTCTTGTCAGCCGAAGCTAAAGACGTGTGCTACCGGATTCCAAAACCTTGCCACAGCGTTAAGAAACGGGAAACGCAGCGGGGTGCGACTCAACGTGAATAGGGCATTTATGCCGAAGCCCCGAAAATTCACCTTTTCCGAGCCATCCAAGGAAGCAATCCAATTTGTGAGATTTTGGATGAAGAACGCCTCCATTTTGGTGCAAAACTGAGTTGTAATGAGGGAACCACGAAGCTGGAACCTTTATAAAGGATAAGACACTGTTTGGAGGACAAGTTTCTAAAAACTAGAGGCTCCCAGGTTAAGTGGTTGGCCAACCACTTTTTTTTGGTCGGCCAGCCACCTTTTTTGGTCTACAGCAGAAGAAAGTGGTCGGCAAGCTCCTGTGGTGGTCGGCCACGTGCAAAAAGCTTGTCTCCAACTGTTCCTTGTCTCCAGAAGGGAGTCTCTAGCTTTCCTGTGTGCTGAGAGTACTGAAGCTCTGAGTTTACCTCTGTTTCGGATGCGTTCTGTCGCCCTGTTTGTCCAAAATGCATTTGCTTATCGAGTTGTTAAGTTTTTCCTTATCGAGTTGTTAAGTTTTACTTATCAAGTTGTTGCTCTTTGATTATCGTGTTGTAGTTTGTTGCTTATTGAGTTATAAACTTGCTAAGGTTTTGTTGTTTCTTAGTAAGTTAAGTTGTTTAGCTTGTTGTGTCAGTTCATTACCCGACTTGGTAATACACGATGTTCAAATTCTATCCTTTTTTTTTTATGCAAAATGGTGTGATGCGATGCTTGGTATGTAAGGTACAACGCTTTTGAACAAAAAGTCATTTTCATTCCATCATAGCTTCTTTTTACAGCATTTTACAAAAGAGTACGAGTTTTGAAAAAACAAAATAAAACTACCTAAGCTGTACAATGTGCTATAACTACATGTAAAAAGAACAATAAAGCAGGAACTTCTGCATCGGTGCTATCAAGCTCTAGACCGAGAGGCCCTCTTCATCCTCTTCGGCTGAGCAGCCCCCGCGCCACCATCGTTGGCATCACCATCTGAATCGGAGTCACCGTCCTCGGAATCCTCCTCGGTGTCACCTCGGCCCTTAGCACTGGAACCAGAGTCGTCATCCCTGCCTGCAGATGCCTCTGACTGTGGATGTGCTAACTCCTCCTCCTAGCTAGACTCGTCATCCTGTCTAACAGGTGCCCTACGTCCCCCTTGGCTGTGTGCTGAGACTCCTCTCCTAGCTGCTCAAGAAGGCCTGGATGGCCCAGTTCGCAGAGGCGGGACCTGAAAAGGACAGTTTGAGTGCATCAGCCAGTATGTATATCAGATGCAGATGCGAGACTGACACATAGAGTGGGTACATTCAGATATAGTATGTGAATGCGATGTGTTAGATGTGCTCTACACATGCAATGAATCAATGCAATGAAATGTTCAGTTCCCATATGTCATCAGAGGCATGATAAATGCGAGGAAATTGAAAAGTACCTGAACGCCGAAGGCATAAAGCATCGTCTCCCTCCGCAGAACCATGCCCTCGAGTGAAGCCACCACTCTAAGTAACACCTTAGTAGACTCCCTAGGAGGCTGCACACACAAGTTCAAGTCATCAGTGAATTGATGAATGTCTAAATATTTGAGTGATAAATGAAAACTGTAAAACATACCGGTGTTGAGTCAGGGTCACTAACGTATCGATGGTCAGGCATCGGAGGCTCTAGTGGAATCGGGTAAGAAGTCCCATACAGCCAACCTGTCAGCTCGGTCGGAAGATTTGGCCATCTAGCATGCTGCCAAGTCGAGGGCATCGCTCTAGTCCCACCCCTCGATGTGCCGGCCCCGCTGGTCGAAGGAATGTCTCTGGCTTGAGCGCGACTCGAGGAAGGCATAGCAGCAGCTCTCCTCCTGGGGATGTGGGTGCCTGACAGTAGAGGCATCAGGTATGTATGGCGATATGTCGTGTAATCTCCCTGCTCCAGGAAAAGAAACGCATCAATACCCAACATAAGGTCCTCCGTCTTCCGAGGTCTAAGATCCCCTCCGGACCGCATCTCTGGTGGAGGCAGTGAGGGGACGTCCTGATCGGAGTTGCCCATCGTCTGGCGCATGAAGCGCTCTCCGAGGAACTAGGCTTTGCCGACCGGTCCCTCAAGCAGAACCCTGTATCGCGAGGTACCCCATGCCTTAGCAAACAAAAATCGAGGATTCCCTGGCATGTCGATCCAAGGCTACCAGGACACCTGCGGGTAACAAGTGCAAAAATTGATTAGATGTCATCAATATGCAAGAGGAATCAAAGTTGAAAGTGTGAAGAACTGAGAGTTCTTAATTACCTTCGCTGCCCGTACAGTATCGAAGAACTGCCGGAGGGAGAGTAGAGTCTCCCGAGGCCTGGGCCGGCACCGACCCTCAAATTTGTGTGAGTAGGGGATCTCAAGAAGTGCCTCAACCTCGAGCTCAGGGGCCAATGTCAGGAAGTACGCATAACCCACAACTATGAAAGGCAAGGCAATAGCTGTTAGAAAACAGAATGTATAGAATCACGAGAATCTTTGAGTCACGAGAATCTTTGAGTGCGAGATCTTTGTGTGCAATGTCACATTATCTGAGAATGTATAGAAAGTATGGAATGCTGAGTGCAGAAGGTAAAGTACAAAATGCAATGTGTGCAGTGTGCAGTGTACAAATGATGAAAAGCAGAAATGATGACCAAGAGGGCAGAATGTACCTCCCCGGCTCGCCAGTAGCCACCTACTATGGTCCCTCGCTCTCGGGAAGTCGCGCTCACGTAGCAGTAAAGGGTAGCGAGGCCAGCGCCACCCCAATCATCTTGGTGACTGGACAGTGAGTCTACCAAAACCGAAAGCAGATAAAGCCCAATTGTGTTCCCCCTGTCGGAGAACAGAGTGGTCCTGAAGAGGAACATAAAAAATCCCCGAGCATACTGCTGTATGGCCTCAATGGTCTTGGCTGTAGTCCTTCTATACCACTCGGAGAACTAGGTGTACCTGACCCTGCCTAATGATCTGTCGGTCGGCGGACGGGCTCCAAGCCAGTAAATCAAAACTACCTCCCACTCACCCATATCTGCATCGTATGGGATCGGCCGGCCTGCCACGTCAAGACCCGTCAGCATGGAGAAGTCATATGGGGTCATCGTCATGTCCCAAGTAGCTGAAAAATGGAAGGAGTTGGTGGTGTCCCACCATCTCTCTACAAGTGCCCTAGGAGGGTCCTACTTGTTGGATGACGTGATAATCTTGCCTCGTCCACGATATGGCGAACAGGATCTGGGAGTTCCATGTACCACTCCCTAGCAATAATAGATACGTAACCCCGTGTGAAACGAGAGGATACCTGCATTCAGAACGAACAAATGTATTTAGTTTCAAATTGAAATGTGTGAGCTGTGTGTTCAGAATTGAAATATATGAGCCGTGTGTTCAGAATTGAAATGTATGAGCTGCGTGTTCAGAATTGAAATGTATGAGCTGCATGTTTAGAATTGAAATGTATGAGCTGTGTGTTTAGAATGAAAAGTATGAGCTGTGTGTTTAGAATGAAATGTATGAGCTGTGTGTTCAGAATGAAATGTATGAGCTGTGCGTTCAGAATGAAAAGTATGAGCTGCGTGTTCAGAATGAAATGTATGAGTTGTGTGTTCAGGAATGAAATGTATGAGCTGTGTGTTCAGAATGAAATATATGAGCTGTGTGTTCAGAATGAAAAAGTGTACTGCGTTATGGACTGCGCGTTCAGATCGAGCAGTGTGCTATTAAACCGAATACCGTGTTATGAACTGCTTGTTTAGATTGAGCGGTGTCCTATGTTATGAAAAAGCATACTGCGTTATGGACTGTGTGTTCAAATTGAGCAGTGTGCTATTAAATCGAATACCGTGTTATAAACTGCGTGTTCAGATTGAGTGGTGTGTTATGTTATGAGAAAGTGTACTGCGTTATGGATTGTGTGTTCAGATTGAGTAGTGTGCTATAAAACTGAATACCGTGTTATGAACTGCGTGTTCAGATTGAGCGCTGTGCTATGCTATGAAAAAGTGTACTTCATTATGGACTGTGTGTTTAGATTGAGCAGTGTGCTATAAATCGAATATCGTGTTATGAACTGCATGTTCAGATTGAGTAGTGTGCTCAGAATAAACAGAATGTTGTGCTATGAACTGTGTGTTCAGATTGAACAGTGTTATGTGCTGTGTGCCCAAAATGAGCTGTGTGCTTAAAATAAACAAAATGTTGTGTTATGAACTGTGTGTTCAGATTGAGTAGTGTTATGTGCTGTGTGCCAAAATGTGTTGTGTGCCCAAAATGAGCTGTGTGTTCAGAATAAACGGAATACTGTGTTATGGACTGTGTGTTCAGATTGAGCAGTGTTATGTGTTGTGTGCCCCAAAATGAGCTGCGTGTTCAAACAAATCGAATACTGTTTTATGGACTGCGTGTTCAGATTGAGTAGTATTATGTGTTGTGTGCAAAAACGTGCCGTGTGTCCAAATGAGCTGTGTGCTCAGAATAAACAGAATGTTGTGTTATGAACTGTGTGTTCAGATTGAGCAGTGTTATATGCTGTGTGCCAAAATGTGCCGTGTGCCCAAATGAGCTGTGTGCTCAGAATAAACAGAATGTTGTGTTATGAACTGTGTGTTCAGATTGAGCAGTGTTATGTGCTGTGTGCCAAAATGTGTTGTGTGCCCAAAACGAGCTATGTGTTCAAACAAATTGAATGATGTGTTATGAACTGTGTGTTCAGATTGAGCATTGTTATGTGCTGTGTGCCCCAAAATAAGCTGTATGCCCAAAATGTGTTGTGTGCCAAAATGTGTCGTATGCCCAAATGAGCTATGTGTTCAGACTAAGCAGAATGCTATTTTATGGACTGTGTGTTCAGAGTGCGCGGTGTTATGTGTTGTGTGCCAAATGAGCAAAGTGTGATGTTGGGAGCTGTGTGCCGAATTAATTGGATGCTGTGAGCAGAAGTATTGTGTATGTCAATATGTTCAGAATGAGCAATTAAAATACATCGCAGAAAACTAAAGTAAAGTACGTACCTCATGCGCGTGATGAAATAAGTGGGACTCAGTCTCCCATAGCAGCAAATCCAGGGGCACCCATCGCGCGAAGTCCGTGAAGTAATAGAAGGTGCAAGGAGGTAGAATGTGCTCCTGCGGGTCGTACTCCTCTAGGTCGAACGGTCGTACCCTCGGAGGCAACGGTATGATGTCAGGTTCGTCCTCTGCGTATGGAGGACCCCTGCCATACGGAATATCGTCAGCCATCTGAAGAAATATCCAAAAATGAGCAAAAATGAGTGAAATAAGCAAAAACTGCAAAAAGTCAACAAAAGTGAACTCTCAAGAAGTGAAAAAGTCAACAAAAGTCAACACCTGAGAAAAGGTGCCAAAGTTCGGACAAACTTACCTCAAGTGGTGGAAATGGAGAAAGAAGCTTCGAAAACAAATTCTAATCGGTTCAAAACGAAGAGAATCAAAAGTTTTCGCGAAACAACTTCGCGTGGGGCATTGGAAAATGCATATAAACTCTAGGAGCAAAGAAGAATGTATTTCGGCCTTATGGTTGTGAGCAAAACTGATTTGGAGTTTTGTACTTAAAGAATCGAGGCTAAAAGACCAAACTGCCCCGAAATTCTATAAACTGGTCGGCCAGCCAGTTTTTCTGGTCGGCCGACAACTTTGGTTGGCAACAACTGGTCGGCCATTGATATAACTGGTCGGCCATCCTCCTGGGTGATCTTCAGAGCTCCATTGTTCTCTCTGTGTGTTTTGGTGATGATTAGAGCTCTTGTCTCTCGAGAAAATACAAGAAAAATACACTTTCGGCACGATATTGTCCCCGCGGGAACTTCAAATTCAAGTCTTCGATGTGTGACTCATCGTTACTCGTCAAGAGCAAGACGTATCCTTTTTGAGTACGTCGTGACCCCTCCGAGAGGTAACCTAGAGGTTCCGGTTAAATCGATCGCGTTAAGGCTTGTATTTCCTTATTCGACGTTTTGTTTCAAACATACTATTGAAGTTGTACTTCTCTCGTATTGTCGTGCACACTTTCCTCTCTTGCATTTGTTATGCACACTTTAAGCGCGTTGTTATGCACATTACTCTTTGCATTGTTATGCACACCACTTGCTTTTTATTATTTTGTGCACATTTCTTGTTGCGTTGTCACGCACTTTTCACTTGCATTGCTATGCATGTTTCTAATGATATTGTACCTGTTGAGTTCATTTGAAGCTGTCGCTACCAGACGAACTGCACGGTATTGTATGTACTCCGCGTGAGACGTAGCAAGAACTTTATAATTCTCTTGCATCCTTTCTGCATGTAATGTAGTTTGATTTGTATTCGCTTGCTTAAAAATGTTGCATTTATGGTGTATAATTGCTTCATTACAACTTTCTTTGTATGATCATAAGTTATGTTCGGCATCTTGCATTGTCCTTTGCATCTTGTCCCCGCCTGCGGGCACATCTCTTTGTTATCTTGCTTGTTTGTCAAAGTCTTCGGCCTTGTCAAAAATGGGTCGTCTCTGGGCTTTGATATTCACTCCCGTCACTTATGACTTTCGAGTTCTGTCAAAGAGGGGCAACTGTAGAAAACCCATTTTTGACTAACCTTAAGACTCAGACGTCATCGATTGAGCGCTCGGTGATAATGCATGATGTGCTTGTTTCGAGGTTTCAGAGTTTCAGCCGAGAGCCTTACCCCCGGACCTCTGAACTCTTTGTGCTTCGGCTCAGTTTGTAGACCAGGCTTTGTTTATCCTTGCCTAAGGGAGGGAGTGGTCTGGTAGACCATCTATTTGTGGTCGTAGACCTCTTTTTGTGGTCGTAGGCCACTTTTCCCATTTGGAGACTAGTTTCCGGTTTTCGGAGCCTTCGGCCATGCGCCTTGTCTCGGGACCGCTTAACGTTCTCCGTTTGGCGTGATTTTTGGAGCACACCTTGTTTCCTTGGCCCAGAGGGCCACTGTGGTTTGGGAGAGCACTTTTGTGGTCGTAAACCACTTTTGATGCCCGGGGACTAGTTTTCGAGGCTTTTGGACGCGTGCTTTGCCTCCCGATCTCTCGTCTTGCATTCGTTTCGGTTTGTTTTTGGTACAAACCTTGTTTTCCTTGTTTGGAAGGTGGTACAAGGGTGGGAGACCACTTTTTCTCCTTGGAGACCACTTTTCCTTCTGCCAGCCAGTTTTTTGGTCGGATAACGGGCTTTCTTGGTCTTTGGGCCACCTTTTCTGGTCAACCACCACAGCACTAGCTTGCTTTCATGCTCTAGACCTCTCCCACCCATGACCAACTAGTTTGTGGTTGGCCACTTTTTGTCACCTTTTTGGAGATATTTTCCTCCAGCTGGCACAACTGGAGGGCATTTTGGGCTATCCTCCATACACGTGTATGGAGGGATTTGCTTGAAGCTTAGCTTTCCCTTCTGCTTTCTATAAGAGGGAGGCTCCTCCTCCCTCCTCTAGTTTCAGAAAAAACTTCCTTGAGCCATACTTATATTCTATATCTATACATCTTCATTTCTTTCTTGTTTTGTGCCTTAAAGTGTAGATTTGTCTTACTTTAACACACAAACACACACTCAAACACCATCCTTGGGTAGCTGAGGTGCTAAGGAGTTGTTTTTGGTGTTCTTGGACTAATTTAAGCTCAAAGAACTTGCTGGAGTTGCAGCTTTAAAGAAGTTCATCAAGGGTGAGTCTTTGACCTTTAAAACCCCCATTCTTCCTTAAGCTTCTGAGCCTATTTACATGCTGTTTTGAGCTTAACTTATAACTGAAAAAGTTCCATTTTTGTGTTCTTAAGACCTTTGTTTAGGTCACTTTTTCGTTTGCGGTGATTTACCCCCTCTTAGGCCTTGTTAGGCCTTGTTTTAAGCCATCCCTTTAGGCTCTTGTCGAAACCTTTGCATGACCTTTCTACCACTGAAATCCAGAGGATTTTCAGTGGTGGAAGGGTGGTTTTGGTATCCTAAATAGGAGAGGGTCATCCCCTCTCCTTGTGTCTTGTTTACTTGCTTCATATGCCTCATGTTTGAGCACCTTTGCTAGGCTTGTTTTGGCCATATCTTAGCTTGTATTTGTGGTTATTTTGCTGAGGCATGTCACTATTTTTACTTTCTTTGGTCACTCCATGAATGGTTTATACACTTGTAGTGTAAAGCACACAAACTAGTCTTGTATGCTTCATGATGTAGCATGTCATTCCAACTTGTTTTCTTTCCATTTAGGAATGTTTTAGGTGTTGTTTTGCCATATCATACCTCTGTTAGGGTTTGGTTTGGTTAGCCTTTGCATGGTCCATGCACTTGTAGTGCAATCCCATGAAATTGCCAAACATGCACCATGCTTTGACATGTCATTTTAGCATGCTTTTGGCTCAGCTCTAAGACTTTGTTCATGTTTTAGCATGTTTAAGGTGTGGTTTGTGTTGTCTTGGTCTTGCATGGCTTGCTTTGTATAGCCATGGTTCAATCTAGCTTGTTAGCTTTGTGTACCTAGTCCACTAGCATGCATTACTTGGCCTATTTGAATGATTTGGCATCATTTATCATGTGATTTCAGTCCATGCTCCATGCTCATGCACTTGCATCTTTTGCTATTTCAATGCGTTGGGGGGCTTGCCCCTTTATGCTTAACATGGACCATTGCGTATGCCTTCATGCCTTAGCTTGCGAGCCATCATTTCAATATGGTTTTTGGGGTTATTATGCCATGATATAACTCTGATTTGTGCTGCTGAACTCATCCCATATTTGGTCCTAATAGGTGTAGTGTAATTCACCCTATTTGCCTTGTATGCATCGTGCCTTATGCCCTTCATGTTAGGATGTTTTGGCTTCCTTCTATGCATGTTTTAGACTCATTTTAACATGTTCTAGGACTGTTTTAGGTTTCCTTAGCCACATGCTTCATGTTTTGTATACTTGTAGTATAAGTGCTCCTGATTACCTCAAGCTTTGAGCACCATTTCATGCTTCATTTGTGTTGTGTACATGATTTGGTGTCACCTAACATGATATTTTAGAGTATTTAGGACTGCCATGTTCCCACTTCATTCATGCTTTGAATGCCTTTGAATATTGTGTATTGTTGCCTTACTTGTAGCCTAGCTTGTGTGCTTGCATGCCTAGGCATTTGAGCCCTAATCTCAGCATGTTTAGGTCCTTATTTTGACCTATTTAAGCTCTGTCCATGATCGGTTCATGCATTTGTGCCATGTATTGCATGTCTACTTTGTGGTCCACTTTACTAGCTTTCATGCTTTAGGACTCTTGCATGATATGTTTGCTTTGTTTGAATGATTTTTGCATCATTTCTTACCTCATTTCAATGCCCTTAGCGTTGTCACACTTGCACATTTGTCACCCTTCAAGCCTTCTTGAGGGTTGTGTTCTTAGGCCTACTTGAATGGCCAATGCATTGTGCATGCATGCTTTGTATTTTGTGCCTTTGTTTTGGTGTTATGGCCACTAATTTGGGCATGACTGAGGTCTACCCCTTTTGGTTTAAGTCCATTGATCATGCCATGTATATTGCATTGAGTATGCCATATTGTTTCATTGCATTGTGTATGCCATCTTACATTGCATTGTGCATGCCATGCGGTTATTTGCATTGTGTATGCCAAGTTGTTCCTTGCATTGCGTATTCATGTCCATAACATTGCTAAGTTGCCCTTTGTGGCACTGCATTGTGTACGCATGTGTTAACATTGTTTGCATACCTTTGAGCATTGAGTATGCTTATATCACATTGCATTGTGTATGCCATGTTCATCGCATTATGTATGCCTTGTACTTTGCATTGTGTATGCTTAGGTAATATCGCATTGTGCATGCCATGTAGTTCTTTGCATTGCGTATGTTTAGGTTACATCATTACATTGTACATGCTAATTGTCATTTGCATTGTGTATGCTAGTTGTAGTAGCATTGTGCATGCAATATTACTTGTGTTGCATTGTGTTTCGAATAGGTGTTAGTCCAAGCACGAGAAAAGAGAGACGTTTCATACTTAAAGTGATGAAACGTGCCTTAATTCCCGGTCACCGACGCTCTTGATCATACATGATAGAGTTCTAGGCCTTATGTGTTTACTTGTGCATTCATTTCATATTGAATTGTGCAACTTCGCCTCTCAGCCATCACGCATTGAAATGCGCGATTGGTGGCCCGAGGGTCGAGAACCTACACTCCCTTGAGTTCATGACATGATAAGAAGAGTGGTTGTGCACACATATCTTGCAAATACATTGCCATGCCCTTTCTTGCTCTATGTTGCAGCAAATTGCAGTTCAGCAACAACAACTGGTCGGCTAGCCAGAAATAGTAGCTGGCCGACCACTTTTTCTAACTTTCTGCAAGAAAAGTGGTCGGCAGGTGGTTGGAGAGACCAAAAGTGGTCGGCCACCCTCCTACAAGTTTCCCAAGGTGAAGTTAAGCTTTCTGGAGCTTGGTGCAAGTTTCTAAGAGCCGTTGCAAATAGAGGTAAATTGGGGCATCGCGACGGATTTCCGAATGAGGCGACCGGGCATGCATCCATTCCTCTCCCTCTGAGGTTCGTGATTTAGTGGTTCATTTAGCTAATGTGTTTAGCTAGCTTTTGCTTTGGTTTGTACCTTTAATAGTTAATGCATTTAGCTATTTAAATTTGTTTTGTAATAATTAGTTAAATTAGCTTAGATTAGCTAGTTAGCTTCTTATTCGGTCCCTCCTGCGAGAGGGCGTATTGTTGTAATAAGCATGCTTGTGTGTGATGCATGTCTTCCAATCCCCATTTCTTTCTCCCTTTTACTTAACTGCTTATGATGGTTAGTTTTAGGGCATATTTCCTTTAGCATACCTTATGCTTGCATGCGTGCATCATTCATCTGTATTGCATGCACCGGGCTTGGCGCATCATACTAACTGCATTGTACTTTCAATACATTACTTGAATACGTGTTTAACAGCATGTTATCAAGTTGCATTTCACATGACATTGTAGATAGCCGAGCCTATCTGAGTTGCATTTTCGCATGTGTTGCATTAGCCATTTTAACATGAACTAGGGTCATACATGATTTCTAACTAGTTCACTGTTTTAGCTCGGAGTACACTGTGAGTGTTTACGCCTTAGCATACTACATGTGTGTTAATGTTGCCATGAAAGCATGCTTGCCATGAGGCTAATTGCTTATATGATATAACTGCCTAAATGCCTATGGTTGGATTGCTTGAATTTGGACAATTCATTGAAATCCCCGATTTAGCCTACTTGCGAGTACCAAACTCCAAACTGTTTTCAAACAAACGGATATGCAATGTTTTGTTCAAAATTAGGCAATCTAGTCTATACTTGTTTGCTGTGCACATCACATAGTAAGATTAGCTAATTAATCGGAATATGAACACATGTGTTTTCAAAAATAGAATATCATGTTTAGTACAGGTCGATCCCTAATCAGGCGAGCGGGGGTGCTCATAGATGAGCTTCCCCAATCGTACCCAAGTTCCTGAGCTGAGGCAACTTTGGGGATGACGGACACGTCACCTTCGGCACGAGTCAGGGTTTCCTAAATTCCCCTAAAAATAAAATATTTAGGTGGCGACTCTATATCTGGAAAAGCAGTCCATGTTTGGCACTTCTTTATAAAAATCAGTTTTTCAAAACGATTTTCCGGATTTGGACTCTTTGGTGATTTATCGGTCTTTCATCGCACATTGTAAGATTAGATTCAGAATCGTGACATTGAGTCTGAACTGTAGCAGCCTTATGAACGAGATGGATTTCGCACCTTTCGTGCGCGGAGCCATGGCGTTCGGGCACGTCTACAGTTTCTGGCGACTCTGCTGGGGATTTAGAGTACTTGACTCGAACTCATGATATCTTGTTTTCACTACACTTATATGTTTCTTTGCATTGCATTTGCATTGGTGCGCCTAAGTCATCGTGTTCGCCGTCTGCTATTCCTGAACGATCTACCCGAGACTGTATGCCATAAGGTTGACCGGTTACGGGCTCTGCCACGATGGGAACACAAACATCGGTTTTTACCGGGGCACCCTTTTGACCATTCGGCTTAGTGCATATCGAAAATCGTAGTGACTATTCCAAACTAGGACAGGTTGCTTACCCGATCATAGGTTGTTTGAAACCGCTGTGTGCGTAGTGAAACCCTAGCTCCTGACAAAATAGGATAGGGAAACCCTACCCCGACATAGGGCTGTTTTGGCTCTCATTTGCTTGTTATGTGCCTTTTAGAGTGTGCCTCAACAGGAATGCATGTATCAGTTTTCAAGTCTGGGTATCAGGCCTTAGGGCATTAGTGTTTGGGAATTAGTGTTATCTGAGGATATCAGTTTTGGCACAACAATTTGGGCAACAGTGAGCAGAGTTGAGAAATAGTGTGTTTAGCTTACAAATATCGACTGTGTGTTGTCTTTAATTTATCTAGTTCATAACATAGCACACTGCACTTTCGGGTTGTTTATTTCCTTATTATTCTTTATTTATCTTTTTGCAAGGTAGTTTAGCACAATTGCATCCGACCAGGAAGATATTCCCTGAGCACTCTAGGTCGAAGGTCAAAGACTTAATCGATCCAGGGATCTGATAGACGGACAAGCAGTGTTTCTTTCTTTACCCCTGGTTACTAGGCAGAGGTCAAAAAGGCGCAGTGTATCAGTACAGAGTTTGCTAGATCAGTGGTCCTTGAATAGTCAGGCTGAGGTCTCAGTTTCTATTACAGAGGCAGATATACCGATTGTTCGTATAGACCAACACAATATGGCAGGTATGGAAGAGATGATGCGTCACCTCCAGGAGAGTATACAAGCTATGCAACGAGATGCTGCCCATCAGGCAGAAGCATCTGTGCGTCAGGCAGAAGTAGTGATCCAACAAGCAGAGTTAATTGCCAAGCTATAATAGCAAATCGGGGCTTCTGCTTCGCACAGACCCCCTCCCCCACCAAGAGTTCCAATACGCGAGGAGACACCCAAAGTCCAGGAAAATACGGACATTCCAATGGGGCCAGCTCTGCCCCCAATCCTCCCCCAGCTATCTAAAGCACCCACCCATCTACCGTTTGAATTTGAGGTGGATCCAACAGTGCTAAAACTGAGCAAGCTAGAAAGGCTTTTTAGGAAGTCTCAAGGTGTGAAATCCATTCCGGATATAGAGGATAGATTTACCGACTCGGCCGTGACACTTCCGAACCGATTTAAAATGCCGCACATAGACCGCTTCGATGGGTCTGGAGATCCTATGGTGCACCTACGACTGTTTTCAAATATCCTAAGGCCGATGGGCCTTTCCAGATTACAGAGGCTTTCTCTGTTTGGCTGGACCCTGTCGGGTATAGCGGCCATTTGGTATGCAAAACTAGAGGACTCCATTAAGAAAAGTTGTGAAGAGATGGCTGAGGCCTTCATAGCTCAATACTCCTATAACACTCAAATCAAGATCACAACTCGTGATCTGGAGACCACCAGACAAGAACCGAAGGAGAGTTTCTCCGATTTTGTGACCCGTTAGAGAGCTAAAGCGTCGATGATGACCATCAGGCCCGTTGATAAAGATCAAATTCGGATGGTTGTGCGCAACCTCCAGCCCAAACTCATGCAAAAGATGATTGTTCTCCCCCTCCCCACCTCTGCAGACCTACATGAGATTTGGGTGCGGATCGAGGACGCAATGAAACAAGGTCTGATTGACTATGAAAAAGAGCAGCCCAGAAGGGCATTCAACCATAGTACGAATGCAGGCACAGGCAGTCCAGCAATTGCCAGATCTTCAGATGTGGGAATGGTCACCACCACCCCTCCCAAAACCCTTGCAGCTACACCCTTTACTAGTATGTCCAGAAGTAGCTCGCAAACAACCAGATATGCGCTCAGTGCCCAAAGAACCTTCACCCCACTATATATGCCCTTGTCCAAGGCTTTGGGGGGTTTTGGTCAAGAAAGGGCACTTGAAGCCCCTAGAGCCGCGACCATTGCAAGAAAAACTTCCTCCTACCCATAACCTGGTGAAGTACTACACTTCTCACCAACAACATGGTCATGAAACCGACCGGTGCTTTCGATTACGTCATGAGATTCAGGATCTCATAGACAATAGGGTGATTGCGCCCCCGGAGAAGCCGAACGTCACAACCAACCCTCTCCCACCACATAACCAAGCTCCACCTCCCAAACGCATCAACCTCATCCAAACCTCAGTCATCCCATATGACCCGAGCATATATATTACCCCTTCTTACCTACACGAGCCAGAGGTATTCATTCCCGACTACACAGACTTGTGCATGTTGGATATCTCCCAAACCTAACCTGAATTAGTGGTGGTGATCATCAAACATGGAATCAGGATCACTGTAGAGGTAGGCAGGAATGATCAGTCAGAGCCTGAGAGGCCTGCAAACTTTGAGTACAACCCGAGCGGTTATATAACTTCAACAGGTCAGTTTAGACCAATAATAAAGCTCCCGGTCAGGGCAGAGATTTGTGCAGTTCAAGAGGTTGGACCTAATCAGGGGCTAGATGACCTAGCAGAACTAGAAGAAGACATTACGAATCTGCAATTCTTTGAAGAACAGGATTCAGGGGACATAACTGTCAACTGGTTCGATCTGGAAGGTTCAGCGGAAGCTACCGGATGGCTCAGTGACGAGTCGGATGTTGTTGAAGTACATCAGTCAGAGTAAGAGACGGGGATAGCAATGATGGTCGAAATGGTTGGGAATCAGAATGGACTGCTAGAGAGCACTAGTGATAAGGATTTTGCTTAGGATCAGAACAGTTTGAGTACAGAAGATGCTGAGCAACAGTCTGCGTTGAAACAGTTTGAGGAGGAAAAGATCGAAGATCTGGAGAGGGCTAGAAAGGCAAAAGCCCCTGTGTGGACAGAATGTGCTGAGGGCACGGGGATAGAGTGTGTTTTGCGCACAGGAACAGTTGTGACAGAACCATATAGCTGCTTATCGATGGCCGATGGCATGTGGTGGGAAGATAACGACCTATGTCTTGCCCACACAGACGAAGATTGGGGGAACAATCAACCGGATGATACCTGGTATATTGGAGAGGTGGACCACATGACCAGGAGTGGGCGGTATTTCAAGCCCCCACACCTAGATCAACCAGAGGCGTTCGGAAAGGACATACAGGTGGAGAAGCATAAAGAAAAGTTACTCGAAGAGGAGGCTATGTTAAAACAACTTAAGAAGATACAAGCAGACATCTACATCTAGGGACTGCTCATGGCTTCAAGAGTTCATAGACAGGTTGTCCTTTCCGCAATGGATAGGGCTAAACTTTTGATCGATACTATGCCTGAGCAACTGGTAAGATTGGTTTTTCCGGGAGAAACTTCCCTAACATTAACCTTTACTGATAAGGAGTTGCCGCTTGAGGGCTAAAACCATAAGAAACCACTCTACATCTCTGTGGAGTGTAGAGGCAAATGGATACCAGTAGTTCTTATCGATACCGGATCAGCCAGCAACGTATGTCCGTCGAGGACGACATATGCAATCGGGTTGAAGCCCGCAGACTTCGCACCCATTGCCCAGGTGATTGGGGCATATGACAATACTAGCAGAGAAGTGATGGGGACTGTGTAGATTCAGACTAGAGTTGGTCCAGGACAACACGATATTGACTTTCATGTCTTGGACGTTCCCGCGACCTTCAATCTACTTCTAGGGCAGTGTAGACACCCCATTTTTGACCATCCTCAAGACTTGGACGTCACCGTTTGAATACTCGGTGATCATCCATGCTTGTGTTCGTTTTGAGTTCCCGGTGGTCTCGGCCACACGCTTTGCCTCAAGATATCTCAACTTGACTGTTTTGTGCTTGGTTGTGGACCAAGCACTTGTGTTTTTGCTTTTGAGGGAAGAAGGTGGCTTGTTGGCCATTTCCTCAACCCATCGGCCCTTTTTTCTTGCCATCGGCCAAATGTGTTGGCCGATCGGCACTGTTTTTTGGTCGGTCGGCCCCTTTGTTGGTCGATTGGCCATATTTTGTGGCCGAACCCTGTTCATCTGCTTTATGCAGATATTTTGTGCCAGCTGGCTTAGCTAGCATGCACAATTGTGTATGGAGGGATTTGCTTCCATGGCTTAGCTTCTCTTAGAAGTTTTAGAATTGGAATTCTATAAGAAGGGAGCTCCTCCTCCCTTCACAGAGGTTCTGGAAAATTACGGTTAGAGAAGTTGTATCTATTTATCTCTATATTTGACCTCTCTCTCTTGTTTAGTGCTTGTTCTTGCTCTAAAGTGTAATATTGTCTTACTATTGTACACAAACACACACTAGAACACCATCCTTGGTTATTGAGGTGCTATGGAGTTGGTGTTAGAGTTCTTGAGGTGTTTTTGATTAGAGAAAGGTGCTGGAGCCTTGTTCTTGAAGGTGTTCTTCAAGGGTGAGCATTCTTGTTTTTAATACCCCTTTCTTGCTTAAGATTTTATCCCTTCTTGCTTATTGTTTTAAGCTTGACTATAAACTGATAAAAGTTTTGTTTTTACATGCTTTTGATCTTTGTTTAAGGTCTCTTTTTGGTTTGAGGTTGTTTCCTCTCTCCTAGGCCTTGTTAGGCCTTGTTTTAGGCCATCCCTTTTGGCCCTTGCTTTTAGCTTTGTATGACCTTCCTACCACTTAAATCCAAAGGATTTTTTAGTGGTGGGAAGGTGGTTTTGGAGTCCCAAATAAGAGAGGGTCATCCCCTCTCCCTATTGTTTTGAATGCTAGTATAAATGGCTTATATTGGTAGCATGTTTGCTTGGCTTGTTTTAGCTTCATTTCAGTGTGTATTAGGCTTTGTTTCGCCACGATATAACACTGTTTTGACTTGGTTTGGACATACCATGTATGCTTCATGTACTTGCCTTGCAATCCTTTCATTAGCCTTAACATCCATCATGTTTTAAGCCATGTTTCTAACATGATTTTGGCTTGACCCAAAGAAGTTTTTAGCCTTGTTTTACCATGCTTAAGGTCTGTTTGATTTTATTTTGGCCATGCTTACATTGCTTTGTATAGCTACCATGCAATCCAGCTTGTTAGCTTCGAGTGTCCAAGTCAATAAAATGCTTTACTTGGGCCATTTCAGTGATTTGGCATCACTTGTTATGTTATTTCAGTCCATACAGTATGCTCATATGCTTGCACTTATCACTCCTTTAATGTTTTAAAGAGTTGACGTTTTATGCCTCTTGAATGGATCATTGTGTATGTTTCCATGCTTAGGCCATTTGAATGCCATCTAAGTGGGGTTTTGGTCTTGTTTTACCATGCCATAACTCTGTTTTTCATTGTTTAAGTCATGCCATGCTTGGCTTTGGTAGGTGTAATGTAAACCTCCTTATTGGCCTTACATACTCCATGTTTTGACCCTTCATGCTAGCTTGTTCTGGCCTTGCTCCATGTATGTTTCGTCATTGCTTTGGCATGCTCTAGGACTGTTTTGGTTTTCCTTGGCCCTTTGGGGTTCGATTCATGTGGCCATAGTGTAAGCCCCTTTGCTAGTCTTAGGCTTTGAGCCTCATGCATACTACGCTTATGATTATGTGTGTGATTTGGCATCATTCCTTACATATTTTCAGAGCTTGTTGCATTGCATTCTCATGTTTGTCACATCTTGCTCATGTTTGAGAGTTGTGTCTTGTTGCCTAGCTTATGGGCCAATTGGCATGCATGTTTGTTTTGCATTTTGGCACCATCATTTTAGTGCTTTGGCCACTGATTTGGGCATGTTTGAGAGTAGCCCATTTTGGTTTAAGTCCATCTTACCATGTTGTTGCATGCTTGTTTCATTTTGCATGTTGTTGCATGCTATGCATGTTTACATATTTAGGTTGTATACCTATTGCATATTGTATGCTTGCATGCTCATGTTGCATTAGATTTGTATCATGCTTGAATTGTTTGCGTGCTCGCTTGCATGCTTAGGTTGCATTGCATTGTGTGTGCATCCCTTGCCTTTTGATCAAACATGATAGAGGTTGGGCCCCTTTATGTGTTTTTGTGCATTTCACTTGATATTGAATTTGCACACTTGGCTCCTTTGGCCATCATGCATTGAAATGCGTGATTGGTGGCCCGAGGGCCGAGGACTACACTCCTTTGAGTCTCAAACATGAGAAGGAGGCTGGTCGTGCAAACATTGCCTTGTAAACGTATTGCCATGCTCTGTTTGTCCTCTACTGCAGCAAAACAACATTCTGCAGGAAGAAATGGCCGGTCGGCTACTTTCAGTGCCGATCGGCTAACCATTGTTGGCCGATATCATCATTTTTGGTCGATGACTAGTTTCCCATTGGCCGATGGCCATTCCTCTTGGCCGATGGCCTCACATAGTGTACATGAAGTGATTCTGGAGCATCACAAAGACTTGTGTAGTCTTTAGAGGTACAGGGCACTGCAAACAGAGGCAACATGTGGCATGACAACGGATTTCCGAGCGAAGCCGACCGAGGATGCATTTGTTTCTCTTCTCGGGGCTATTGTACTGTTTTCGTGGCTTAATTAATTCATTTAATTAGTTAAGTGTTGTGTAATAATTAATTAGCTTGTTAGTTAGTTAATTAGTTAATTTGTATTATTCTTTCGGTCCCTCCGTCGAGAGGGCACAATTGTTGTAATAAGTGTGCATGAGTGTGCGAATGTCTTCCAACCTCACATCTTTCTCCCTTTTACTTACATGCTTTCGATGGTTAGTCTTAGGGCATATTTCAATTAGCATCTTTATGCTATGCATGTTTGCATCATTCATTCGTATTGCATGCACCAGGCTCGGCGCATCATACTAACTACATCGTATTTCAATTCCGAGTTGAATACATGTATCGAATTGTCGCATCTCATATGCAATCTTAGAATAGCCGAGCCTATTTCTAATTGAATCTTCGCATGTGTTGCATTGGCCATCTTAACATGAACTAGGATCATGGATGATTTCTAACTAGTTCTTTGTTTTGGCTCGGAGTACACTGTGAGTGTTTATGCTTTAGCATCTTGCATGTATGTGTAGACACCCCATTTTTGACCGACCTTAAGACTCAGACGTCACCAGTTGAGCACTCGGTGATATTGCATACTGTGCTTGTTCAGAAGTCCCAGAGTCACGGCCGCGTGCCCTGCCTCCAAACTTCCGAACGATCTTCTCTACCTTGTCTCGGTTTGCGAACCAGGCTCGGTTTTCTCTGTTTTCTCTCCTGAGGGAAGGGAATGGTCCCGTAGACTATCTCCCGGTGGCCGTGAGCTACGTTTCGTGGCCGTAGGCCATTTTGCCCATTTCGGAGCCCGGTTCCCGGTTTTCGGAGCCGTCAGGCCGTGTGCCTCGGCTCGGGACCGCCCAACCATCTCCGAGTTCTCTGGTTTTTGGCATGTGCCTCTGTTTTAGTGTTAGAGGACACTGGGCCCCGATGCCCACTTAGCGGCGAACACCACTTAGGTGCCCGGCGACCCATTTTCGGGACCCCAAACCCCGCGGTTTTGGTCCCGAGCTCTCAATTTGCATCAGCCTTCTCCCGTTTTGGCGGAGACTCTGTTAATATTTCGAGGAACCACAGGGCCCCGATGCCCACCGTGGCGTATGCCACTTTCGGTGCTCATAGCCGGTTTCCGGGACCCCAAATTGAGCGGTTTTGGTCCCGAGCATTCATTTCGCATCCATCTTCTCCGGTTTTTGGCAGGAACCTCTGTTTTGTCATTCCAGAGGACACTGGGGTCGCAGATACCCACTTCGCTGCTGAATACCACTTCCGGCACCCGCAGCCCATTTTCGGGATCCCGATTTGCTCGGTTTTGGCCCCGAACGTTCATTTCTCATTAGTTTTTGTTCAAACTTGGCAGGTACCTCTGTTTCAACATCAGGAAGATCACTGGGGGGGTGGGAAGCCAGCAATTATCCCAGATAGCAGTTTGCTCCTCCGAGCCCGTTTTCTCATAGGGCCAATGTTGAACACCCTAGGGGTACTTTCTTCCAATCAGACCTACCTATCTGTGATCGGGGGACTTGGGAGGACCCAAAAAGTATGGTCGGCCGAAAATTGGATTTTCATTTTGAGCCTCTCCTTCAAGCTCTATGTTGTGGCTCTGCTTGGTGTTGCCAATTTCCGACCTTGGAACCTTGTTGCACACATATGGGAGGACACAAAAGTTGGTGGCGCCCTTAATTCTTTTTTTCATTTTGAGCCTCTCCTTCAAGTCCAATGTTGTCTCTCCCGGTATCTGATTGCCAATTTTCAACCACATGGTGTGTTGAGGACACATGGGAGGACCCTAGGGTACTATGGCCGCCCTTAATTCAACACTTCATTTTTGGCCATGGCGGCCGGCCAATTGATGTAGCTGGCCGACCAGGTGAGGTGGCTGGCCGGCCACCTCCCAGAAAGTTACCTGGCCGGCCAGATTCTTGCTTTCCAGCTCAGTACAGCTGTCCGGATATTTTTGGTGAAATGTCATCCCATCCGGGGGATTTTCGGGAGGGAAAGATTGGGTGCTTTCCCTCCCCTTTTACACCCCATTTTCTTGCCTATTTGAAGGCCCCTCCTTCCCCTTTGCTGAGGTTAGAAATTTTGGTCTCAAGAACACTTAACCAAATTCCCTCATTTTCATAGCTTTAAACTCCAAAGAAGCTTCAAGTGTCAAGGCCATTCCTTCATCAACACCTAGCTTCACCATCCCTACCATCACTTCAGCAGCAAGAAGGTGAATTTCAGAGGTTGAGAAGCTACAAATCAGAGCCAAGAATCAAAGAAAGACAAGTCTCCAAGGGTAAGTCCTCAAAACCAATTTTTAGGGCATTTTCTTGATCCTTTTCTATCCTTTAATTGGTTGAGAATTGGGGCTCCGACCCCTACTGCTTTTGTGCTTAAAATGAGCCCCTATACAACTTTGTAGAAGGGCCCAACCTCATTTGGTGTTTGTATACACTAGTTCCTTCAATATTCCTCAAGTTGGTAACATTTTTGCATGCTAAAATTGACCTATTTGTGTTGGTTTTTGGGGGTCCGACCCCTACTGATTTTGTGCTTAAAATGAGCCCCTCTACAACATTGTAAATAGGCTCAACTTCATTTGGCCTTTGTATCTATCACTTCCTTCAATTTCATCAAGTAGGCCATATTTTGTATGCAATTTTTGACCTATTTGTGTTTGTTTTTGGGACCTCGACCCATACTGGTTTTAGTCTTATTTTGACCCCCTTTACATTTTTCATGGAGAAGGTTTGGTCATTTGATGTATAGATTGCATGTCTTATGTTATACCCTTTTGTGGCTCCATTTTGCCCTCCATTTCTAGCATGTTTTTCTTATGATTTAGAGGCTTCCATCTTCTGCATATATGCTTATTTTTGGGTCCTCTTTAATGTTGTAGAAGAAAATTTTTCTATTTGAATTTTCTATATACTACTTGCTTTGAAAATCCTCTCTTTTACCGTATTCTTGCGAGCTTTTGTTGCCATATCTATGCTTGCATTTTGGCCATGTTTATTACTGAAAAAATGCCATATTTGGGACTGCCTTGCTACTGTTCTTGCTGCCATGATCATATTTTGCATGTATAGCATGGCTATAGGCCATTTCGGGGCTTAATTTCGTACTTTCGGGATGAATGCATGCTTCGGGTGTCGTTTCGATTTGTTTCGGGGCTGTTTTCCCCTTTATTTAGGTGCTGAAATTCCATTACCATGCTTGCATATCATTTCCCGGGCCATTTGTATCATTTTTGCATTGCCTCGGTTTGCGTGCCCGCGGGTACGCATTTCGAGGCACTTCGTTTTTTATCCGACGGCCTCCTATGTGAGTGAGCTGAGGCTCTCCCATGTTGGTGTAAGCCCATCGTTGCATTTCGTATGCCATTTGTATCATTTTTACATTGCCTCGGTTTATGCCCTGCTGGCACGATTTCGAGGCACTTCGCTTTTATCCCGACCTCCTATGTGAGTGAGCCGAGGCTCTCCCATGTTGGTGTAAGCCCATCGTTGCATTTCAGATGCCATTTGTATCATTTTTGCATTGCCTCGGTTTGCGTCTGCTGGCACGATTTCGAGGCTGCTTTTTTATCCGACCTCCTATGTGAGTGAGCCGAGGCTCTCCCATGTTGGTGTAAGCCCATCGTTGCATTTCAGATGCCATTTGTATCATTTTGCATTGCCTCGGTTATGCGTGCTGGCACGATTTCGAGGCACTTCGCTTTTATCCGACGGCCTCCTATGTGAGTGAGCCGAGGCTCTCCCATGTTGGTGTAAGCCCATCGTTGCATTTCAGATGCTATTTGTATCATTTTTGCATTGCCTCGGTTTATGCGTGCTGGCACGCATTTCGAGGCACTTCGCTTTTATCCGACGGCCTCCTATGTGAGTGAGCCGAGGCTCTCCCATGTTGGTGTAAGCCCATCGTTGCATTTCAGATGCCATTTGTATCATTTTGCATTGCCTCGGTTTATGCGTGCGCTGGCACGATTTCGAGGCACTTCGCTTTTTATCCGACGGCCTCCCTAGTGAGTGAGCCGAGGCCCTCCCATGTTGGTGTAAGCCCATCGTTGCATTTCGTATGCCATTTGTATCATTTTTGCATTGCCTCGGTTTGCGTGCCCGCGGGTACGCATTTCGAGGCACTTCGTTTTTATCCGACGGCCTCCTATGTGAGTGAGCTGAGGCTCTCCCATGTTGGTGTAAGCCCATCGTTGCATTTCGTATGCCCTTTGTATCATTTTTGCATTGCCTCGGTTTATGCGTGCTCGCACGCATTTCGAGGCACTTCGTTTTTATCCGACTGCCTCCTATGTGAGTGAGCTGAGGCTCTCCCATGTTGGTGTAAGCCCATCGTTGCATTTCAGATGCCATTTGTATCATTTTTGCATTGCCTCGGTTATGCGTCTGCTGGCACGATTTCGAGGCACTTCGCTTTTTATCCGACGGCCTCCTATGTGAGTGAGCCGAGGCTCTCCCATGTTGGTGTAAGCCCATCGTTGCATTTCAGATGCCATTTGTATCATTTTGCATTGCCTCGGTTTTGCGTGCTGGCACGATTTCGAGGCACTTCGCTTTTTATCCGACGGCCTCCTATGTGAGTGAGCCGAGGCTCTCCCATGTTGGTGTAAGCCCATCGCTGCATTTCAGATGCCATTTGTATCATTTTTGCATTGCCTCGGTTATGCGTGCGCTGGCACGCATTTCGAGGCACTTCGCTTTTATCCGACGGCCTCCTATGTGAGTGAGCCGAGGCTCTCCCATGTTGGTGTAAGCCCATCGTTGCATTTCAGATGCCATTTGTATCATTTTGCATTGCCTCGGTTATGCGTGCTGGCACGCATTTCGAGGCACTTCGCTTATATCCAACGCATCTTATGTGAGTGCGACCGAGGTCCTCTCATGTTAGTGTAAGCAATCTGCATGATTTTTCATGTCATTGGCATTGCGTATGCTCGCCTCGGTTTATGTCCGTGCCGCACGATTTCGAGGCAATCTATTTTATCCGATTTGCATTTCATCATCGCCTCGGTTTGCGCTACCAGGCACGCACTTCGAGGCACTTCGTTTTATCCGATTTTCATCTTCAAAGATCGCCTCGATTTGACGCTGCGCCAGGCACGCACTTCGAGGCACTTCGATTTTATCCGACTTTCATCTTCCATCATCGCCTCGGCTTTGCGTCTGCAAGCACGATTTCGAGGCATCTCATTTTCATAGCATTCATGTGTATTCATCCCAACATTGAGTTGTGCAACCGGCTCCTCGCCATCATGTATTGATATGCGTGATTGGTGGCGAGGATCGAGACATGCATATATTTGTGAAATACATCGCTATGCCCTTTTCTCTCGCCTCCGCAAAGAAAAATGAAGAATTATCGACTTTCCAAGATCCGGCACGCAATTCGAGGAAAAGCGCAACAGAGGCTAATCGGGGCATCCTGGATTTCGCCAAGACCTCAAAGATATACTATTCACGAGCGAGGCGCCTCGGCTTGCACGCCAGTTTCGATTCTTTTGTAATTAATTTGTTAATTAATTAGAATTTGTATTATCCCGGACTGTATATTCTTTTATTCGGGTCTGTATTATTATTTATTCGGACCCTCTGCGCGAGGGCATAAATGTAATAAGGGTGCGTGAGTGTGATGTATGTCTTCCAACCCCCATTTCTTTCTCCCTTTTATTTATCCGCTTTGAATGGTTAGATATAGGGCATGTTTCAATTAGCATACAGTATGATAGCATGTTTGCATTCATTCATCTGTTTTGCATGCACCGGGCTCGGCACATCATACAAACTGCATTGTATTTCAATTCTAAAGTTGAATACATGTTAGCTGTTGCATCTCATATGCCATGTTTAGAACAGCCGAGCCTGCTATAGTTGCATTTTGCATGTGTTGCATTAGGCATTTCGGTATACTTAGGATTCATGCATGGATTTCTAATGAGTTTCCTGTTTTGGCTTGGAGTACTCGGTAAGTTGTTATGCTTTAGCATACTTGCATGCGTGTGAGTGTTGCCATGATAGCATGCTTACCATGAGGCTATTTGCTTATGTGATATATCTGCCTTGAATGCCTGTGGGTGGAGGTTGGGTTATTTGAATTGGAGCAATTCATCGATTGTTTGTTAAGCCCACTAGATTGTGGCAAAATCTGTATTTTAAGCCTACCTGCGGGTAGCAAACCATCTTTCACAAACAAACATGAAATGTTTTGTTCCAATTCAGACGGCCCAGTCTATACTTGTTTGCTGCGAGCATCACATAGTAATCCTAGGCTAATAATCAGAATAAGAACTCACAAAGTTTTCAAAAATAGATATCATGGTTAGTAGAGGCCGGTCTTTGACCGGGCGAGCGGGGGTGCTCACGATGTGACCTTCCCTAATCGTACCCAAGTTCCCGAGCCAACTTTGGTGATGACGGACACGTGGCCTTTCGGCACCGAGTCAGGGTTTCCTAAATTTCCCATTTTAAAATATTTAGGTGGCGACTCATATCCGCAAAGCAGTCCATGTTTGGTATTTCTTTCAAAAATCTGCTTTTCTCAAAACGACGGTTTGATTTGGACTCTTTGGTTCGAGATTTGGAACCGCAACAACAAAATCGAGTCCGAATCAGAGCGAGGTCCTCAAGGGCGTTGTTACATTTCGCGACTCTGGGATTTAGAGAACTTGACTCGAACTCATGA
The DNA here is from genome assembly GCA_025200525.1 of Camellia lanceoleosa. Classification (NCBI taxonomy): domain Eukaryota; kingdom Viridiplantae; phylum Streptophyta; class Magnoliopsida; order Ericales; family Theaceae; genus Camellia; species Camellia lanceoleosa. Next base: position 13,848,198 of record CM045758.1, read on the forward strand.
TATCCGGTTTTGACTATGCTTGTGTGTTTTTGCATTGCATTTGCATTGGTGCGCTTAGGACACCGTGTTTGCCATATGCCATTCGAACGACGATTTGGAGGCTTGTCTTGTCAAGTCATGTCCGTAAGGCCGATCGGCCTGGGCTCGACAAAGATGGGAACACAAACCCCGGTTTTACCGGGGCACCCTTTTTGACCATTCGACCTAGTGCATATTCGGATCCATAGTGACCAATCCAAACTAGGACAGGTTGCTTACCCGTTTATAGGTTGTTTGAAGCCGCTGCATGCGTAGTGAAACCCCTAGTTCCTGACGAAATAGGACAGGGAAACCCTACCCCAACATAGGGGTGTTTTGGCTCTCACTTATCTGTTATGTGCTTGTTAGAGTGTGCCTCTACACGGAATGCATGTATTAGTTTGCGAGTTTGAGCATCAGGCCTGCGGGCACCAATTCAGTATTTTGGGCATCAGTTCTGGGCATCAAGATTTGTGGAATCGGCACCCGAGGGTATCACCACAGTGGAATTTTGGGCGTAATTCAAGAGAGGGCACACTTATTCAATTATTCGTAAAATCAGCCGAGATGTTTCTGCTTTTCTCTTTGCTAGGTAGTCTCTAACTATAGCTTCGTAAGGCTCCGATATCCCCGTACATTGGACTAGTGCCGATAGACTTTGTTAGGTCGAATTCAATTCAAGGGCAACCAAGGTTCTTTTCACGAGGCAAGGCAAAGAAGGGTCCAGGGGCTCTCCTGCTCATCCGATCCGTCACCACCAACACATCACCTTTGTTCGACTCAACAGACCGTGATGGCACAAGGTTCGAAGAATTTGTGGCCGTGGTAACAAGATTGAATCAGGAACCGCCATGCGTTGAGACCAAGATTGAAACGCTAGCCCATATCCGGGGCGCTCGCCTCACATCCAAATTTTTGGGACCCCAACCGAACTTTGACCCAATTCCGCCAACCGAAAATTTGCAAAGGTCCAAGTCCTCGAGAAGGGTTGACTCAAGCCCAGTTTTCAGACCCCGGTGCAGCCTAATAAGAGGCGTTATCCCTTGATGCTAATGACCTCGATCCGACCGCAAAGGAAAATTGCGGACCTTGAGAAGCAATTCAAAAGGGCACATGGCCTCAACTCCATCCCCGACATTGAGGATGGGCACACCGAGTCGGCCAGACAACTCCTGACGGATTCAAAATGCCATATATTGACCGTTTCGACGGGTCTGGGGATCCAATGATACATATCCGACTTTTCTTGGATGTCCTAAAGCCGATGGGTCTGACTAAGCCACAAAAACTCTCCCTGTATGGAAGAACCCTGTCGGGTGTAGCAGCCACTTGGTACACTAGGTTGGAGGACAGAGTGAAGCAAAACTGGGAAGAATTGGCTGAGGCCTTTGTCGATCAGTATTCCTACAATACCCAGGTTGAAATGACCATCCAAGAGCTTGAAGCAACCCGCCAGAACCCAACAGAGTCTTTTGTGAAATTTGTTGCGAGATGGAGAGCAAAGGTAGCACAGATGACAGATCGCCGCTTCTTCCGAGAGGGATCAAGTGCGATGATGGTGCGGAACCTCGAGCATGATATGTTGCGTAAAATTGATAGTCGCTCCAGATTCACTTTCAAAAGTTTGCATGAACTGGGGTTCAGTCGAGAATGCGTTCAACAATGGGATCATTCCTAACAAGTGAACCGACAAGGAGGGTGATTTCAAGGAGTACCAATGTCAAGTAGCACTATTCCGTAACGCATCGAAACCAATACAAATACCAATACCAACCCTTTTGCCAATTCAAGCTTGCAAATAGCCGACCCAAATTCGAGCTCAGGCGTAACTTTCGCCTCTATATGAGCTTGACTAGCACACTAAAAGGCTTGATGGAAAAAGGGCATCTCAAACCCTCAATCCTCAACCTCTTCCCAACCCACTCCCGGCCAGACATAACCCCGCCAAGCATCAGATGTACCATCGCCAGCCATGGTCATGGCACCGACTGCTACCGCCATTCATGAGGTCCAAAATCTCATCGATAACCGGACGATAGCTCCACCTTCGCACCTCAATGACCAAACATCTCCGCCTACCTCAATCTCATCCATATATCGCCACCCACTTATGACCCCAAAGATATACATCACCCCGCCCACCTACCCAAGCCCGAGGTGTTTATCCCGAAAGCATGGACATATGCATGATGGATGCACTCAATCCCAATCATCTCAAACCCGAGAACCCACTACTTCCGAAATGATGGGAATGATAAAGATCTTCAAAGAACTGTGGACCGGTCCGCCTCCGGACATTGGCACCATCATCGACCACATCGCCTACCAGGAGTTCATGTCAAAAGGCTCCCCAAGCTTGGGGCGGCTACATCCGAGGAAGGCCAATCCTGGCAAAGTGGAAGCAAGTGGAAAGAATAAGGTAGGGTGCATGGATCCCCATGAGCATCTTCATTGTTGAGGCTTTGAAAGCCGAGGATCGAACAAAGAGCAAGTGCTCGCAGCTTGTTGCAAAAACTGTGGACGCATTTTCGCCACTCAAGTTGGGGCTTTGAATCAAGGGGCAAGCCGAGAAGGGCCCATATACCAGATACAATCGTTAGCTCTAATCCTCCACTCAAGAGATCAAGAAACCAAAGCCAAGACTGCCAACCCTTTTGCACGCCCGGGTAAAATCCACAAACCCAGAGGTACCAACCCGAGGTCGGAGGGTCTTCCATGCCCTCCACATGCCTTTGTCCAAAGCTTTCCAAATCCTTGTTGGACAAGGCCATCTCAAACCCTTGAGCCTCGGCCTCCCGAACCCTCTTCCGGCCACACATGATGCTACCCAAGATCGCTGCATCATCAAGAACCGCCATACTACGACGATCGCCTGCTTCGCCATGAAGTACAGGATCTATTTGACAACGGGGTTGTCCTCCCGCCAAGCTCTGCAAAGTCTATCGGCACTGGGTCAGTGAACTTGGGGGATAATGTTATGTGATCGAGGGATGAACCACCTGCGGATGGCGCTTAGATTACTCTAGCCGTGGGAATGGCACGCACTGTTCTGAGCAATATGCAAATACCAGTTTTTGTGCTTTCTGACTTGGGTATTGGGTCAGTCTTTTGTTTTGTTTTGAGTCTATCTTTTTGTTTTGAGTCAGTCTCTTTTGTCTTGGGTCTGTCTTGTTGTATCGAGTCAGTCCTGTTGTATAGGAGTCGGGTGATTCCGGGGGTGTTACCTCGAGTGTCACCATTTTGTTTTGCATTTGTCTTTTTGTTTTGTTTTGAGTCTGCTTTCGCCAGGAGCCAGTTATGCCAACAGATTTTGAATGAAACAGCAGTGATTTCCACGCTCTCGCATTTGCTTCTGCTATGTGCTAGTTGTGCCGGGATTTGAATGAAATGGCAGTGCATTCCACCTGCTCTCTTGTGCCTTGAAGTCATTGTAATGACCTGAGGTTTTCAAAACTTTTGAACATCAAGGAAAACAAAGAGGAGGAATTCTGATTTGCAAAACTTTGATCAATTGAGAGAAAGAAAGGCGTGCTAAGCCCTTAATGAATGAAATCATGCTTGTTAGTGTGAGTACTGAGAAGGATCCTGGCTTTGATCCAGATTGATCCTACACTATCTTCAGCGCGAGCGATTTGTCGCTTTCTTAAAAATTTTCAAAAACAAAATGTTTTGCGCGGTCTTGCGAAGACCTGTGTGGAATTGCTCTTGAGATTGTGCAGCCTAGGATCGCTCTCAGCCTCGAGACTCAACCCCTTTGCTTCCAAGCCTTAAACTTGAATTTAGAAGGTTCAACGGTCAACTACGATGTGAGGCCTGTGTGGCTGACGGAAGCAAATTTCGAACAAGAGGCACCAAAGTCGATTAAGAAGATCGACCTCATCGTAAAAAGCTTGCGGTTAAATCAAGCACCCTAACTAGGGGCAAAACGTCCGATGTGCTCAAGAGCCGAAGATGGATCCTTCGAATCAATACAATGTACCACTCTCCTGGATACAGAGGGCTTCAATCTCAAAACCATTTGGCATGGGCTTGTTACACTTTTACCCTTTGAGAGGCTCGCTGGGCCGAAAACCCGGAAGGGCGACCCAGGCAAAAGTTAGAGCAAAGAAAAAGAACAGAAAAAAAAAAAAAGAAGAGAATGAAAAAAAGAAAAAAGAGAAAAAATGCAAAGATACAAAAAATGCAAAAGAAAAGAAAAGAAAAATGCAAAAAAAGAAGAAGAAAAAGGAATGAAAAGAATAGAAAAAGAGAAAAGAAAGAAAAACAAAGCTCGCAAGGTCGAAAACCTGCAACAGGCGCCTTGGCAAAAGTTAGAGCATAAAAAGGAGAGGTTAAATACCCGAGTGTACCTTAACCCCGAACTACGTAAGGCTTGATTCCCATCTTTGGGATACGTAGGCAACTTCATCCTGAAGCCCAGCCGTAAAACAATTCAAATTCAATTGTGTCCATGTAATGGTTTTGACCATCCTTGCCTTCTCTGTATCCGAGAGTTCGATTGCAATCATCGCTCTGAGGACTGACTACAATGCCGCGCCATGCCATTCAAACAAGGGCAACTTTTTCGCTTGCCATTCAATGCGCTGGTGCCGTTTCAAACAAGGGCAACTTTCCGTTGCCATTCAATGCGCTGCAGGTTGCTTCAAACAAGGGCAACTTTCCGTTGCCATGCAACCTCCTCAAGCACAGTATGTTTTCTTTGGATCCGAGGTTGTGCATCTCAGGAGTAGGTTCCGTGCTCGTCGAGCAGTGACCGTTTGCAAAAATAGTTTTTGAAAATTTTTACTGAGGTTGACTATTTTCTCGAAAATTGTTCCAACTTTTCCAAAAACTGGACCATTTCTTGGACCCAAAAAAAAAAGGAAATTTTTCAGTGCTCATAGCCTGAACTGCATGATTTCAAATCAAAATCGAACAAACATGTTAATCTAACCCTCATTTTGGTCAAAATTTTTTAGGAGAAAGCTCAAAAATAAAAAATGGTCAAAATGATGAACTAGGGGCACAGTTGGGTCAGGAGTTCTGTCTTTCCCCCTTTATCAACATACTCGCCAGAAAGGGCACCATACTTGCCAAGAAGGGCGCTCTACCTGCCGGAAGAGGGCACAACGGAAGCTAACAGCAAAAGGGCAGAAAGCTCTCACATCCTCCAAGCAATGAGGTATCAAGCCAAGTGCGAAGCACAAACTGGAATGGATCAACATATTCCCATTCCCTCATCTGGGCAGATCTAACCGTGTCCAAACTCCCCAGCAGGGCATCATCGATCGATGTCAGCCGCAGATCCGCTACACACCCATTTGTAGCACAACCCCTCTGTGGGAGGACTTCACTAGCTGTGAGCGGAAGAAAGAAAATCTAGCAGAATGCTAGAGGCACGAGCCCACAACTTGCTGTTTATCCATCAACCACCCAGGGGAGGGATTGAAAAATGAGAAATTGAAGAATAGAGAGATGTGCGATGAGAGAAAAAGTGAGAAAATGGCTTTTTCAGAAAAACAGAGCTTGAGGGCCGAGTGAGGTGAGAATCACAAATAAGAAAGGGTGGGAAGCATACCCGGTGAAACAGGCTCCCTGTGCACGTCTGAGTGTCGTGTCTTTTTGTTTTATCTCGATCCTTGTTTTGAGTCGTCTCGAGTGTTACTCGATGTGTCTAGGTTATGTGCCTTTTGTTTTCTTGTTGAGTCGAGGTGTCAGATTCAACAGAGGCTCAATACCCGCTTGAGAACTTATGCTCACTCTCAATTTCAAAAAAATCGTTTTGTGCTCGAGTCGTGGCCGTTCTCCACATTTGTGCAAAAGAATTTGTTCTTTCATAAAACCGCAGGGTTCAACCCAGTCATGTGAGAACAAAGTGAAACCAGACCTATCTGAAGCTATGAGTTTGGTGCCAAGCAAAAGCAAAAGAGGAAAATGTCGGCATCCGAGTTTGTTCCAACTTCAAGAAGTTCCGAGACTATATTCCGTGTGTACCTCTTCGTGTCTTGCCAATGTTCAAGTATGAGTGTGCCTCTACCTCAAGCTCAAAATCAAGTCTACTTCCGTAAGCGATCGGCGTCAGTTCTCTCCCGAGTACCATTCTCGCCAGAGGCATCTTGGACGTGTTTGCGATGAGTTCCTAGGAGACCAACCGCGACGGTGGAAATTAGAGTTCGAATGGTCGTGGCCTAGAACGCAAAGGTTCGATTTCGAGACTAAAGTCCGGTTTAAATACCCAGGCGCCCTCGGCTTGAAATCTGTATGGAAGCCCCATAAGTTGAGATAGCATGTGTATGCGCCTCAGTTCTGGATACTGAACCAACCTAGTCTGTCACCCCGTTGGAGAATAGGGAAAGTTGTGAATATGATCAGGAAAACAAGCAGCAGCCGTGGCTCCCACATCCAGATGTTGTCCCTTGTCAGCATTCCAGAGCCTTTGTACTGTGAGTTGAAGGTAAGTGTTCGAAGAGCACGAGGGGAGATCCCCGTCAGAATAGAGCGGTTCACCACCACCCACCTTATGAGGTGCTTTCTAAAGCGCCGCTTTGCCCATTTATTTGCTTTCCTTAAGCATCATGCCTTGTAATGCATTGTCCTTATCAAGTTTCTTTCTTAGTCATGCACGATATTGTATGTACGGTTCATTCAAAGAAGTTCCATTTGAGATTATTCACTTTTGTGTATCTATCACACACATTCTCATTTTCTATACCACATTTTGTGTTCACCTTTAGTATGTCTATCACACTCTGCTCATTTTGTGTATCAATCACACCATGCTCATTACTCGCATTGTCATGCACACTTCACCTGCACTTGTTAGTACATTTCAAATCATTCGCGCTATTTTGCGCATCGCACTGTTTTGTGCATTTCAAATCGATCGCGCTATTTTGCGCACCTCAATCGCACTGTCTTGTGCATTTCAAATCATTCGTGCTACTTTACGCATCGCACTGTTTTGTGCAGTTAATCAATCGCGCTATTTTACGCACCTCAATCGCACTGTCTTGTGCATTTCAAATCATTCGCGCCTTTTTGCGCATCGCACTGTTTTGTGCAGTTAATCAATCGCGCTATTTTGCGCACCTCAATCGCACTGTCTTGTGCAGTTCAAATCGATCGCGCTATCTTGCGCACCTCAATCGCACTGTCTTGTGCATTTCAAAGCGATCGCGCTATTTTGTGCACCTCAATCGCACTGTCTTGTGCATTTCAAATCGATCATATTGCTTTTGCGTGTCGCCTTGTGCATCTCAAATCAATCACGCTGTTTTGCGATCGCCTTTGTCTTGTGCATTTCAAAACGATCGCTGCTTTTGCGACGACCGCCTTGTGCATTTCAAATCAATCGCCCTGTTTAGCGTATCGCACTATTTTGTGCACTGTTTCATTCGCCCGGACGAATCGGGCAGGGATCGTATCTTCTCCGTGTGAGGCGCGAGAATGAATGATTCTCCGCATTCCTAACCGCATGAAATGTAGTTGTTTGCTTTGCATTCTTGCTTAAAACTGTTGCATCTAGTTGTCAATACTTGCATGATTACAGCTTGCTGCACTTGCATGATCATCTCGTTCCGCGCCTATCACTTTGCATTTTGCCCCTGCCTGCGGGCACATATCTCTTTATCTCAGATGTTTGTCTAAGTCTTCGCCTTGTCAAAATGGGTCGTCTGGCTTTGACATTCACTCCGCCACTTCTTGACTTTCGAAGTTACAAAGAGGGGCAATCAGAGACACCCCATTTTTGACCGACCTTAAGACTCGACGTCACCGCTTGAGCACTCGGTGATATTGCATCTTGTGCTTGTTCAAGTCCTGAGTCACTGCGCCCGCCTCCAAACTTCGACGATCTTCTACCTTGTCTCTTGCCATAACCGTGCTCGGTTTTCTGCTTTTCCCGAGGAAGGGAATGGTCCCAGACTATCTCCCGTGGCCGTGAGCTACGTTTCAGGGTCAGAGGCCATTTTGCCCATTTCGAGCGTTCCGGTTTGCTGACCCGTCGGCCGTGTGCCTCGGCTCGGACCGCCTAACCATCTCCGAAGTTCTCTGGTTTTGGCATTTGCCTCTGTTTTAATGTTCCGAGGAACACTGGGGCCCCTGATGCCCGCTTCGCAGCCGAACACCACTTCCGGTGCCCGGCGACCCATTTTCGGGACCCCAAACCGCGCGGTTTTGGTCCCGAGCTTTCATTTTGCATCAGCCTTCTCCGGTTTTTGGCGGAGACCTCTGTTTTAATATTTCGAGGAACCCTGGGGCCCCCGATGCCCACTTCGTGGGTCAGTATGCCACTTCGTGCTCATAGCGGTTTCCGGACCCCAAATTGAGCTTTTGGTCCCGAGCATTCATTTCGCATCCATCTTCTCGGTTTTTGGCAGAACCTCTGTTTTGTCATTCCAGAGGACACCGGGTCGCAGATACCCACTTCCGTCTGAATACCACTTCCATGACCCATTTTCGGATCCCGATTTGCTCGGTTTTGGCCCCAACGTTCATTTCTCATTAGTTTTGTTCAAACTTGGCGGTACCTCTGTTTCAACATCAGAAGATCCCGGGGTGGGAAGCCAGCAATTATCCCAGATAGCTGTTCGCTCCTCCGGAGCCCGTTTTTCTCACTTCCGGGCCAATGTTGAACACCCTAGGGGTATTTTCTTCCAACCAAAGCTACATATCTGTGATCAGGGGACATGGGAGGACACCAAAAGAGCATGGTCGGCCAGAAATTGTTGATTTCATTTTTGAGCCTCTCCTTCAAGTCCTATGTTGTGGCTCTTGCTTCAGTGTTGCCAATTTCCGACCTTGGAACCTTGTTGCACACATATGGGAGGACACAAAAAGTTGGTGGCCGGCCCTTAATTCTTTTTTTCATTTTTGAGCCTCTCCTTCAAGTCCAATGTTGTCTCTCCTGGTGTACAGTTGCCAATTTTCAACCACATGGCTGTGTTGAGGACACATGGGAGGACCCTAGGGTACTATGGCCGGCCCTTAATTCAACACTTCATTTTTTGGCCATGGCCGGCCGGCCAATTGATGTAGCTGGCCGACCAGGTGAGGTGGCTGGCCGGCCACCTCCCAGAAAGTTACCTGGCCGGCCAGATTCTTGCTTTCCAGCTCAGTACAGCTGTCCGGATATTTTTGGTGAAATGTCATCCCATCCGGGGGATTTTCGGGAGGGAAAGATTGGGTGCTTTCCCTCCCCTTTTACACCCCATTTTCTTGCCTATTTGAAGGCCCCTCCTTCCCCTTTGCTGAGGTTAGAAATTTTGGTCTCAAGAACACTTAACCAAATTCCCTCATTTTCATAGCTTTAAACTCCAAAGAAGCTTCAAGTGTCAAGGCCATTCCTTCATCAACACCTAGCTTCACCATCCCTACCATCACTTCAGCAGCAAGAAGGTGAATTTCAGAGGTTGAGAAGCTACAAATCAGAGCCAAGAATCAAAGAAAGACAAGTCTTCAAGGGTAAGTCCTCAAAACCAATTTTTAGGGCATTTTCTTGATCCTTTTCTATCCTTTAATTGGTTGAGAATTGGGGCTCCGACCCCTACTGCTTTTGTGCTTAAAATGAGCCCCTCTACAACTTTGTAGAAGGGCCCAACCTCATTTGGTGTTTGTATACACTAGTTCCTTCAATATTCCTCAAGTTGGTAACATTTTTGCATGCTAAAATTGACCTATTTGTGTTGGTTTTTGGGGGTCCGACCCCTACTGATTTTGTGCTTAAAATGAGCCCCTCTACAACATTGTAAATAGGCTCAACTTCATTTGGCCTTTGTATCTATCACTTCCTTCAATTTCATCAAGTAGGCCATATTTTGTATGCAATTTTTGACCTATTTGTGTTTGTTTTTGGGACCTCGACCCCTACTGGTTTTAGTCTTATTTTGACCCCCTTTACATTTTTCATGGAGAAGGTTTGGTCATTTGATGTACAGATTGCATGTCTTATGTTATACCCTTTTGTGGCTCCATTTTGCCCTCCATTTCTAGCATGTTTTTCTTATGATTTAGAGGCTTCCATCTTCTGAATATATGCTTATTTTTGGGTCCTCTTTAATGTTGTAGAAGAAAATTTTTCTATTTGAATTTTCTATATACTACTTGCTTTGAAAATCCTCTCTTTTACCGTATTCTTGCGAGCTTTTGTTGCCATATCTATGCTTGCATTTTGGCCATGTTTATTACTGAAAAAATGCCATATTTGGGACTGCCTTGCTACTGTTCTTGCTGCCATGATCATATTTTGCATGTATAGCATGGCTATAGGCCATTTCGGGGCTTAATTTCGTACTTTCGGGATGAATGCATGCTTCGGGTGTCGTTTCGATTTGTTTCGGGGCTGTTTTTTCCTTTATTTAGGTGCTGAAATTCCATTACCATGCTTGCATATCATTTCTGAGCCATTCGTATCATTTTGCATTGCCTCGGTTTGCGTGCTGGCACGCATTTCGAGGCACTTCTTTTTATCCGGCCTCCTATGTGAGTGAGCTGAGGCTCTCCCATGTTGGTGTAAGCCCATCGTTGCATTTCGTATGCCATTTGTATCATTTTGCATTGCCTCGGTTTATGCGTCTGCTGGCACGATTTCGAGGCACTGCGCTTTTATCCGTTCTATCGCGGCCTCCTATGTGAGTGAGGCTCTCCCATGTTGGTGTAAGCCCATCGTTGCATTTCAGATGCCATTTGTATCATTTTGCATTGCCTCGGTTTATGCGTGCCTGGCACGCATTTCGAGGCACTTCGCTTTTATCCGACGGCCTCCTATGTGAGTGAGCCGAGGCTCTCCCATGTTGGTGTAAGCCCATCGTTGCATTTCAGATGCCATTTGTATCATTTTTGCATTGCCTCGGTTTGCGTGCTGCTGGTACGATTTCGAGGCACTTCGCTTTTTATCCGACGGCCTCCTATGTGAGTGGCCGAGGCTCTCCCATGTTGGTGTAAGCCCATCGTTGCATTTCGTATGCCATTTGTATCATTTTTGCATTGCCTGCTTTGCGTGCTGGCACGCATTTCGAGGCACTTCGCTTTTATCCGGCCTCCTATGTGAGTGGTGAGGCTCTCCCATGTTGGTGTAAGCCCATCGTTGCATTTCAGATGCCATTTGTATCATTTTTGCATTGCCTCGGTTTGCGTGCTGTGGCACGCATTTCGAGGCACTGCCGTTTATCCGACGGCCTCCTATGTGAGTGGTGAGGCTCTCCCATGTTGGTGTAAGCCCATCGTTGCATTTAAGTATGCCATTTGTATCATTTTTGCATTGCCTCGGTTTGCGTGCCTGCGGCGCATTTCGAGGCACTGCCGTTTATCCAACGGCATCTTATGTGAGTGCGACTGAGGTCCTCTCATGTTAGTGTAAGCCCAATCTGCATTTTTCATGTCATTGGCATTGCGTATGCCTCCGCCTCGGTTTGCGTGTCCGTGTGCACGCATTTCGAGGCAATCTATTTTATCCGATTTGCATTTCATCATCGCCTCGGTTTGCGCGCCTGTGGGCACGCACTTCGAGGCACTTCGGTTTTATCCGATTTTCATCTTTCAGCATCGCCTCGATTTGCACGCCTGTGGGCACGCACTTCGAGGCACTTCGATTTTATCCGACTTTCATCTTCCATCATCGCCTCGGTTTGCGTGCCCGTGGGCACGCATTTCGAGGCATCTCATTTTCATAGCATTCATGTGTATTCATCCCAACATTGAGTTGTGCAAATCGGCTCCTCGGCCATCATGTATTGATATGCGTGATTGGTGGCGCGAGGATCGAGACATGCATATATTTGTGAAATACACTGCTATGCCCTTTTCCTGCTCTCCGTTGCAGCAAAAAAATGAAGAATTATCAGCTTTCCGGCATCTGGCACGCAATTGAGAAAAGCGCAAGCGAGGCTAATCGGGGCATCGAAGGATTTCTGCGTAAGCGACCAAAGATATACTATTCACCAGAAGCGAGGCAGTCCCTGGCTTGCACGCCAGTTTCGATTCTTTTGTAATTAATTTGTTAATTAATTAGAATTTGTATTATCCCGGACTGTATATTCTTTTATTCGGGTCTGTATTATTATTTATTCGGACCCTCTGCGCGAGGGCATAAATGTAATAAGGGTGCGTGAGTGTGATGTATGTCTTCCAACCCCCATTTCTTTCTCCCTTTTATTTATCCGCTTTGAATGGTTAGATATAGGGCATGTTTCAATTAGCATACAGTATGATAGCATGTTTGCATTCATTCATCTGTTTTGCATGCACCGGGCTCGGCACATCATACAAACTGCATTGTATTTCAATTCTAAAGTTGAATACATGTTAGCTGTTGCATCTCATATGCCATGTTTAGAACAGCCGAGCCTGCTATAGTTGCATTTTGCATGTGTTGCATTAGGCATTTCGGTATACTTAGGATTCATGCATGGATTTCTAATGAGTTTCCTGTTTTGGCTTGGAGTACTCGGTAAGTTGTTATGCTTTAGCATACTTGCATGCGTGTGAGTGTTGCCATGATAGCATGCTTACCATGAGGCTATTTGCTTATGTGATATATCTGCCTTGAATGCCTGTGGGTGGAGGTTGGGTTATTTGAATTGGAGCAATTCATCGATTGTTTGTTAAGCCCACTAGATTGTGGCAAAATCTGTATTTTAAGCCTACCTGCGGGTAGCAAACCATCTTTCACAAACAAACATGAAATGTTTTGTTCCAATTCAGACGGCCCAGTCTATACTTGTTTGCTGCGAGCATCACATAGTAATCCTAGGCTAATAATCAGAATAAGAACTCACAAAGTTTTCAAAAATAGATATCATGGTTAGTAGAGGCCGGTCTTTGACCGGGCGAGAGGGGGTGCTCACGATGTGACCTTCCCTAATCGTACCCAAGTTCCCGAGCCAACTTTGGTGATGACGGACACGTGGCCTTTTGGCACCGAGTCAGGGTTTCCTAAATTTCCCATTTTAAAATATTTAGGTGGCGACTCTGTTATCTGGCAAAGCAGTCCATGTTTGGTATTTCTTTCAAAAAAATCTGTTTTTCTCAAAACGATTTGCCGGATTTGGACTCTTTGGTTCGAGATTTGGAACCGCAACAACAAAATCGAGTCCGAGCTGTAGCGAGGTCCCCCGCAGGCGTTGTTACAGTATGTGAGTGTTAACATGACAGAATGCTTGCCATAAGGCTAATTGCTTATGTGATATAACTGCCTGAATGCCTGTGGGTGAAGGTTAGATTGCTTGAATTGGAACAATTCATTGAAATCCACATTTTAGCCTACTTGCGAGTAGCAAACTTCAAACCATTTCTAAACAAACGGATATGCGATGCTTTGTTCCAAATTAGGAGATCTAGTCTATACTTGTGTGCTGTGCGCATCACATAGTAATTCTAGCTAATTAATCGGAATAAGAACACATGTGTTTTCAAAAACAAGATATCATGCTTAATACAGGCCGATCTTTGATCGGGCGAGCGGGGGTGCTCATAGATAACCTTCCCCAATCGTACCCAAGTTCCCGAGCCAAGGCAACTTTGGTGATGACGGAGACGTGGCCTTAGGCACGAGTCAGGGTTTCCTAAATTCCCCCGAAATAAAATATTTAGGTGGTGACTTTGTATCTGGAAAAGCAGTCCATGTTTGGCACTTCTTTCTTAAAAATTAGTTTTCCAAAACGATTTGCCGGATTTGGACTCTTTGGTGATTTATCAATCCCACATTGCACATTGTGAGATCAGATTGAGAACTGTGACATTTGAGTCTGAACTGTAGCACTAAAGCCCCCAGGGTGCGTCTACAGGCGGTCGTGGCTGCACCAGGTAAAGGCAGTCTCTTCCATCCTGCATCAGATATTAAAGTACCCCTATGGGAAAGGGGTGACTATAGTTTTTGGGAATTCGTCAATCCATCCGCCGCCAGAGGTGTCTACGCCGGTTCTGGAGATCAAACATGGCGTGGAGGATGTGTTCTTGTCAGGATTTAGCCTAGCTGAGGCTCGAGTGGTACAAAACTTACTAGCTATTGACGAGGGGTTATATGTTAGTGCACAGTTTGTATACCTCATGAACAAACTCCAGCACATCCCCAGGATGGGATTAGGGAAAAGTGGCCGGAAAGGCGTTACAACATCGGCCAAAGTGCCGCATAACTTGCATACCTTTGGGTTAGGTTATCTACCTACCAAAGAGGACTGGGTGAGGAAAGACAAAGAGATGGCCGGAAGAGCTGAAGCAACGCGAGCCGGGAAGCCTTATGAGTTGGTGCACCGGCCTATCCAGGGTACTCTAAACGGACGTTTTGTCTGGGAAGGGGATGACTTCCCGTTCTGTGGCTTCCCAGAGCCATGGTTGAATACAGAGAGGAGGCGTTTGCCGAGGTTCGAGTTATTCTTTGACTTGCACTTGTTTGGGAATGATGCTGCTAAGGAGCAGACATACCCACCAGCTGAGGTTGAGCAGTGTAGGGAGGAGGATTTCAAGAGAACAAAGATTGAAATAGGGGTAGCACTGTCTTGTCTACTTTCAGATCCTCCGATCGTACATCAATGCTTGGGGGATAACTTCTCGGTGTCCATGATCGGGAATGAAATGGATGTGAGCCCATCTTCAAACATTTTGGATACATCCATCGCTCCCTCCCTCGTCTAGCAATATGAGGAAGGATTCTTATCGAGCAGCACTGGGTCAGGTAGTGAGCCGGAATCTGATTCCACTGAGTCCGTAGAGTCGGAATCAGGTTCCAGCTCGTCTGAGTATGAGTTCGGCATTCTTGTGGGTGACAACTCGGATGCCACAGTCCTGTCTAGGTCGTCTTTTTCTTTGTCCTTTGAGTCTGTTGTAACAGTTGAACGAGCCGACTTGGAAGTGCTTAATGAGAATTGTGCGGCTGTAGCCTTCGAATACTTTTCTGTGCCCTTAATTTATTGCATTAATCAGGATTTTCAAAATTTTGATGAAAACGAGGAAGAAATTCCTCCGATTTTGCAATATTTGCTTGATCGAGAGCAGGAGAGGTTTGTAAAACCCTTGGTTGACGAAATCACCCAAATTAATGTTGGTACTGAGAAGGACCCGCGGCTGGTCCAAATCGGGTCCACGTTGTCTTCAGAGAAGCGCGAGCGCTTAGTCGCTTTGTTAAAAGATTTCAAAAATGTTTTCGCGTGGTTCTACGAAGACATGCCTGGAATCGATCCTGAGATTGTACAGCGCCGGATCCCTCTTGACCCAGAGACCTGACCTGTTAAGTAGAAACTCCGAAGG
Organism: Camellia lanceoleosa; assembly: GCA_025200525.1. NCBI lineage: Eukaryota > Viridiplantae > Streptophyta > Magnoliopsida > Ericales > Theaceae > Camellia > Camellia lanceoleosa. Next base: position 13,863,435 of record CM045758.1, read on the forward strand.
ATCCGTCCTGATTGGGCTCTCAAGATTAAGGGAGAGGTCAACAAGCAAATTGACGTAGGGTTCCTGCTGGTATTCGAATACCCAACTTGGTTGGCCAATATAGTTCTAGTGCCGAAGAAGGACGGCAAGATTCGGGAATGTGTGGACTTCAGGGATTTGAATAAAGCCAGTCCTAAGGACGACTTTCCTCTACCGCATATCGATGAGTTGGTGGACTTTACTGCTGGGCATGCATTGCTCTCATTCATGGACGGGTTTTCAGGCTACAATCAGATATTGATGGCACCCGAAGACCAGGAGAAGACCAGGAGAAGACCGCTTTTACCACCCCGTGGGGAACCTATTGTTATAGGGTAATGCCGTTTGGGCTGAAGAATGCTAGGGCTATGTAACAATGGGCTGCGACCATAATTTTGCACGACATGAACCATAAAGAGGTGGAGGTGTACGTGGACAACATGATTGTCAAATCCAAGGAGAGAGAGGCCCACTACACCGCCTTGTAGAAGTTCTTTCAACGGATTAGAGAGTATCGGTTGCGACTGAATCCTCAGAAGTGTACATTTTGTGTTACAGTAGGGAAAATGCTGGGGTTCTTGATCACACAGAGAGGTATCGAGGTCGATCCTTCCAAAATCGAGGCCATCTTTGAAATGCCACCACCAAGGACTGAAAAGGAGGTGCGAGGCTTTCTGTGTAAAGTGCAATTCATAAGACGGTTTATTTCTAAATTAACCTTGACTTGTGAACCACTCTTTGGTCTCCTGAAGAAAGGAACGAAGTTCTAATGGGACGGCTGATGCCAAGCTGCTTTCGAACAGATCAAACAATATCTACAGAACCCACCTGTGTTGTCACCGCCTGAGCCAAGGAAACCGTTTATTCTATACCTTTCAGTGACTGAAACTACAATAGGCTGCATGCTCGCGCAAGAGTCTGAGGACAAAGTGGAGAGGGCTATCTACTATCTGAGCAAGAAAATGTTGGAGTACGAAACCCGTTACACTCCTTTAGAGAAGGCTTGCTTGGCCTTGGTATGGCCTACTAGGAAGCTGCGGTACTACCTGTTAGCTCACTCCGTAATACTTGTTTTGAGATTGGATCCCATCAAATATCTTTTCGAGAAACCAGCACTTACGGGTAGGCTAGCCCATTGGTTGCTTCTGCTTTCTGAATTTGATCTAAAGTGTGTGATGCGCAAGTCAGTAAAAGGGCGAGCGGTAGCGGAGTTCCTAGCCGATCACCCATTTGAAGGGGATGAAGCAGTTGAGTACCTATTCCCAGACGACGCCATTCTACATGTCGAAAACGAAACTTGGACGATGTACTTTGACAGAGCGTCAAACCAATATGGGTATTGGATAGGGGTGTTGCTGATAGCGCTCGACAATTATTGCATACCTTTAGCATTCAAACTCCGGTTCAATGTATCGAACAATGAAGCAGAGTATGAGGCATATATTGCCGGTTGGGAAGCCGCCCTAGAACTAGGGGCAAAACGATTGGATGTCATCGGAGACTCGAACCTTGTTGTATCTCAAGCTAAAGGAGATTGGAAAGTCAAAGAAGAAAAAATGAGAATTTATCACCAGACCTTGAACGTGTCGATTCCTCAGTTTGAGAAGTTGAATTTTGCCCATCTGTTAAGAGAGAACAATAGGTTCGCAGATTCATTAGCAACTCTATGTTCTATGATAGACATCCCTTTCAGAGCCCAGATGCATCCAATCATCATCGAACAGAAATTTGTGCCGGCCTACGAGCTGATCGCCGCCATAAATGAAGTACAAGATTAGAATCCTTGGTATTACGACGTTTGGAACTTCTTGGAGAAGGAAACGTATCCACCATGGGGAAACGCCAAAGATAAGAGGGCAATCAGGAGAATGGCTGCTTAGTTCATCGTCTGGGGAGGTAAACTGTACAAGAGAGGTCATCTTGGGATGCATAAACTGTGTGTTGATGCTGAAGAATCCAAGCGCCTGATGGAGGCCATCCATGGAGGAGAGTGCGGATCGCACATGAACGGGCTGATGCTAGCCCGGAAGATCCTTAGATAGGGCTATTACTGGTCCACCATGGAGGAGGATTGTATTGGGTTTGTTCGGCGATGCCACAAATGTCAGAGCCATGCAAACCGCATGAACATTCCTCCGTCAAAGCTGTACAACATAACTTCGCCATGGACATTTTCAGTTTGGGGGATTGATGTAATTGGGGCTGTCAATCCAAAGGGGTCCAATGGGCATGAGTACATTTTGGTTGCGATAGATTACTTCACGAAGTAGGTAGAGGCCTAGTCTTACGCAGTGTTGAAGGCTTCGCAATTTGCAAAGTTCATCAGGAATAACATCATCTGCCGCTGCGGGGTCCCGAATGAGATCATTTCAGATAACGGTTCTCACTTCAAGAAGGAGGTGGCCGACTTGTTGGAGAAGTATAATGTGGCTTTTCATAAGTCATCTACATATTGGCTATAGACCAACAGAGCAGTTGAGGCTGCCAACAAGAACATCAAGCATATACTGCAGAAGATGGTGGAAACCTACCGGGACTGGCCAGATAAGTTGCCATTTGCTCTCTGGGGCTACCGGACTTCAATTCAAACTTCTACTGGGGCGACTCCGTATTCCTTGGTCTATGGGATGGAGGCTGCTCTCCCTATCGGAGTTGAGGTTCCGTCATTACAGGTATTGGCTGAGTCTCAAGTAGCTGAGGCAGATTGGCAGCAGAGCAGGTTCGAAAAACTCATGTCGTTTGATGAGAGAAGGCTGAAGGCACTATATCATGTTCAGGGTTACCAACAAAGAATTGACAAGACTTTCAACAAGAAGGTTAAGTCCAGGAATTTGAAAGAAGGAGATCTTGTGCTAAAAGACAATCGAGCTCCCATTCACGACCCTAGCCGAACTACGTAAGGCTTGATTCCCATTTTTGGGATACGTAGGCAACTTCATCCTAAAGTCCAGCCATAAACACTTCCTCGATCAACTTTGTCCGTGTGATCATGTTGGTCATCTTTGTCAATTCTGCATCCAAGAGCTCGGTTGTGATCTCCAGTGCAGTGCTATTCACACTAGGGGCAACTTTCCAGTTGCTAGAATCCGGGGTTGTGCATCTCAGTGACAGATCTCAGGCATGTCCAGTTCTGATCCATATCAAAAATGGTTTTGAAAGTTTTAATAAAAGTTGATTTTGTTCAAATTAATCTTTTTACAACTTAGACCATTTTTGGACCAAACGAAAAATTTTCAGTACCCACAACCTTCAATTTCATTGATTTCAACACAGAGTTCTCCTACTCTTGAATACAAATTGAAGTTGTTTTTATTACATTCATTAAGAAAACTTGAAAGTACTGATAAAACAATAAATTCGGGGCATGGATAAGTTAGGTGTTCCTGCGCCCCCTCCCAGAGCTGGTCGAAGCCTCCAATATCAAAGTGGGCCCAACCTGTGCCTCCTCATCAAGCCAAGATGTGCACTCATCGGAGAGGGTGCAACTGAAAGTGGAAGCGGGGGCCAGAAGGTCTCTAGTCCTCCATGCCATGGCATACCGAGCCAGCTGTGCGCCTCGGACAGGAAATGCAGCAGGATACTCTATCCCCTTTGCCGGGCAAGCCCGATCATGTCCGAACTCACACCGAAATTGGAAAGGAAAGTAGAACACGCACTGTGTCAAGCCAATCAACAGAATCTTGATCTACCGGGACATGCTGTAACTCATTGCCGGTAGATTGAGCTAAGAACAGCGCCAAGCAATGCCGTCTACGGATAAACTGCACATCCATTCACACCACCAACCCTCATCAAGGGCATCAACTAGACATCGTTGCAAGGAATAGCCGTGAGCTGAGTATGCTGGGCATGAGTCCACAACCTTCAATTTGTCCATCAACCATATCTGGGGAGGGATACAAAATGAGAGATTAAAGAATATAGAGGTGTACGTTGAGAGAAAAGTAAGAAAAGGGTTTTGAGAGAAAAATCGAGCTTGAGGGCCGAGTGATGCGAGGAATATACGTGAGATAGGGTGGGAAACATTACCTGCAATAGTAGTGGACTCCCTCTGAATCTAGTCGTCTCTCGACGATGAAAAGCATCTAGACCCATCAATGTCTCAGCCAGTGTCATGGCAATGCAGCTTTTTCCCTCTCTCAAGCCCTAGGCAATCTCGATCAAACGGATGCTAGGCCCTCCGGAGCCTGAGGCAAACAAGAAATGAGATAGCATGCACAAGCAAAGCACATGTCGACAAAAACTCTGCCATGGATGATTTCCGCGGTCACAAGCATCAGAAAACTGATGAACTAAGCTGGGGATGTCCAATGCTCCATCGCGGATCAAAGATCAAGGGTTATGCATAGTAAGCCCACACATCCGTCCTAAGGCTTGGATGTGGCCAAAGTGAAATTGCGGCAAAATTTCTTCATCACATTCGGATTCCATTAAAGCTTGGAAGTCTTCAAATGTGGGTGTAATGACCCCAATATGCGTAGATTCAACTATATCTATTGGAATCGAAGCTGGGTGTAATGGAAAGTTGTTAAAGGTTTGGTGAATGTTTGTGGAGGATCTCATGTTTTATTTTTGAACTTGGGGATTTTGATTGAGGTGGTAACATGATGGTAAAGTAAGATTGAACCAAAGAATTTAATTCGGATAGTTATTTTACGAACAGCTGCCACTCTTTTGCCCTTTTCTTTGTCCACACTTTGAATTTGGATATGAGGTTAGAACCATTGGAAAGCTTATTTCCAGGGCTTCAATTTGGACACAAGAACGACCTAAAACGGAGTCCGGATGGGAGAGTTACGCGTGTTTGAAGTTTTGGAACCTGTGCTGGAACAGGTCCGCTCGAGCGGGCATATGGACGCTCGAGTGGGGTTTTCGGGGCAGCAGCTTTAAAATCGTGATTTTGGATCATTTCTTGATATTTTCTTTTCCCCTCTTCTTTCCTCTTCTTCCTAGTCCGAAACCCTAGCCCCAAACCCTTGAATTCCTTTACTTTGATCACGATCCACCATGGTTTTTGGCATCAAGGATGAAGAATAAGGGAGGATCAATGTTTTTACCCAATGTTCTGTGACCACGCTATATGCGTTCTGTACCTTCTGTGACCACGCTATATGCGTTCTGTACCTTCTGTGACCACGCTATATGCGTTCTGTACCTTCTGTGACCACGCTATATGCGTTCTATATCTTCTGTGACCACGCTATATGCGTTCTGTACTTTCTGTGACCACGCTATATGCGTTCTGTACCTTCTGTGACCACGCTATATGCGTTCTGTACCTTCTGTGACCACGCTATATGCGTTCTGTACCTTCTGTGACCACGCTATATGCGTTCTGTACTTTCTGTGACCACGCTATATGCGTTCTGTACCTTCTGTGACCACGCTTTATGCGTTCTGTTACCCACGCTTTTGCATTCTGTTATTTCTGTTATTTCGATTAGCTCTGTTATTCTGCCATTTCATTAGTTACATTATTTACATTATTTACATTGCTTTTGATATCTCTGTTGCCGATATCCACGGACCTATGGTCGATTACGCATCTGTAAGCCTATGGTTGTTCTGTATATACTGGGCTTAAAACCATTACGGAAAAGTGGACCCATGGTCATTTTGGAATTAAACACGGAATGTAGTTAATAATATGAATTTACGGCTATATGTTTTGATTATTCAGGTTATATAACACAATATTTATGTACTATTATTCACTGAGTTCGCTCATTCTGTATTTTGTCTGTCTGTTTCTGTAGGTAGCCAATCGGGAGTTCAGTCCCAACCCTTAGAGCTTGTGTTCCTCTTGCCAACCTTGAGGCGTCCAGGCACCACCTGAAGCCGTTCGTTTTGTAAAGTTTTGCCGAGTTTCGATTTATGCATTAGATGTCTATTTTTGGGTTGGCTGTATATAATTCTTTTTTTTAATGTTTTTGTTATGTGCCTATTTGTGGGATTGAGTCGAGGCATATGAGTGTAAACTGTCTGTATAATATTTACTTAGTGTGATGTTGAGATCCTGGCATGTTAGAAGTAGCTCAATGGATGTTATTCTGTGTCTTTTATATTTTTATATGCTTCCGTTCAGGCCCCGTATGATATGCATAACAGGTTTAGTGTCTGTTTTTCGAATGGGTCATGCCCAAACTTTTAGGGGCGGGTTTGAGGCGTGACAGGTGGTATGATATGCATAACAGGTTTAGTGTCTGTTTTTCGAATGGGTGATGCCCAAACTTTTAGGGGCGGGTTTGGGGCGTGACAGGTGGTATCAGAGCACGAGTTGCCATCTCACACACGAATCCATTGAGCTGTAGGATGTCTAGCAAGACTTAGGCGTCATGCATAATATTCTGAGAGTAGATTGATGGCAACGTTAAATGTATTTGTTGTACCTGCTATTTTTGTTGATTATCATCTATGTCTGTTGCATATTCTTTTATTGCCTCTGTTGATCTTATATAGATTGGTGAATAAAGCAAGATATGCAGATGGGATCAAGTTAACAATGTTGCACTGCAGAGGTGTGGTAAGAATATGAACTGGTCGGTAAGTCAGTTATATATAAATGCTTAGATACAATGTATGTTATCGGTAGATCATTATCTATGGGAAATGATGGCAATATAATGGTGCGGTTTAAGTTGCTTACATTTTAAGTATCAGATATAACTAAGATTAACGGAAATGTTATATGTCTGTTACCTTATGGCCTGTTATGTCTCCTTTGCTCTAACAATGATTAGATCAGTAATTCTGAGAAGCTACTGTATTGAAATATTTTGATAAGATGTGTTTTATGTAATAATTGAGTTCTGGTTGACAATTTCAATAGGCCGAAAGGTCATTCGGGCAAAAGGCTATTACGGGCGAAAGGTCATTCGACCGAAAGGTCGTTCTGGGTATTCTGGGCCAATAGGCGGTCCTGCAATAGTTGTAATATTAGACCAAAACCCGTTCTGAAACTAAACCAATATCAAACCCACTATTGGATCTCATGTTTCTGTAAATGCACTGTTGTGTAGTGTGAGCTATGTTTAGGAAATTGGCTATTGACCTTGAGACAGTATGTAAGTAATATGATTTTGAGAACTAAAGAAATTACTGACGACTTCTGATAGGGAATAGTTGATGGTGCTTAATGAGTATAGTTTGTACGTAATTAAGATTTGACTGTGGGAATCTGTACTCTGTACTGTTCTCCGTATTCTGACCTCTGTGATCTGCAATTTGAATCTAAAGTCCGTAATCTGTAATCCAATCTGTAATTTGTGATTAGGACTTTTTCTATGTACTGGTTGAATGACATGAGGAACCCCGCCTATAATACGTATTTGTCCATATGACATTTGTAAAACAATAGATAATTACTGACTAATTTAACAGTGGTACTCTAATAAGTTACTGCAAGAATTAGAATCTCGCCTCGTGTATGAAGAATTTGAAATTGAGAAATCATTTCCAAGATATAAGTCTGTGTATATCCAGTAACTTATTCTGTAACATTCTGGGCCAAGGGCCGTTTTGTTATTTCCGGGCCTAAGGCCGTTCTGAAAATACAATAGTGTTGGAATAACTTTTTGAGTTCTGCAGTTGCATATGTATATATATTTCTGGGCTTATGGCCGTTTTGTATCTGTGGATTTATGGTTGCTTAGTACATGTTGGGTTTAAACCCACTCTGCTAAGAAAATTGGATCCCTGGCTGTAATGAAAATATTTACAGAATGTAATCAATCATATGCTTCTACAGTTTTGTATTTTATGTTTCAAGCAGAGTATAACATGCTAATTTTGATATTGATGTAACTGATGAATTAATTTGACATAAACGATTTTAAATATAACTATGCTATTCAATGTTTAAGGAAATTCATGTTTTGAGTTACGAAATGTTTGATATGATAAGTATTTTCTGAAGTGACAAAAATGTTACGAACTTTCGACAAGCTTATGATATGATAAGTTTTCTGGATAATTTTCCCAAGATGACAAGTTTTTTTTGAAAGAAATACTTTGCTATATATGAATAAGTCCTTCACTTGATAATTGATGACGGCGCTGTATTGAGCTTCAGGCTATTCTGTTTTATCTGTGTTATCTGTTGTAAGTTGGTTTGGAGATTATTCGGTTAAAGTTTACATTAATTTAAATACTATTGGGAATTATCCTATTTTTGAAAGGTCTAAACCTCTGAACAATGTATGATGTGTTTGATGTCAAAATGTTGACTTTGAGCTAAGCCAGAGATTTGATTTGAACCGATAAGTCTAATGCAGATGATGGATTAGAGTGCCAAAGTCGTTGATTTAGCACTTATGGATCTAATTGTTATAAGAAGCTTATACCTTTGAGGAATTGTGATAATGGGAGTTACTTGTGAACTTACCAGGTTTGATTTATGTTTGATAGTTTATGAAATGATTGAGAATGATTGAGAAATGTTATAAGTCCAGGACGGAACCAGACTTATAACCAAAGAATCAAGTTTGGAGGACCAAACTTCTTAAGGTGGGGAGAATGTAATGACCCCAATATGTGTAGATTCAACTATATCTATTGGAATCGAAGCTGGGTGTAATGGAAAGTTGTTAAAGGTTTGGTGAATGTTTGTGGAGGATCTCATGTTTTATTTTTGAACATGGGGATTTTGATTGAGGTGGTAACATGATGGTAAAGTAAGATTGAACCAAAGAATTTAATTCGGATAGTTATTTTACGAACAGCTGCCACTCTTTTGCCCTTTTCTTTGTCCACACTTTGAATTTGGATATGAGGTTAGAACCATTGGAAAGCTTATTTCCGGGGCTTCAATTTGGACACAAGAACGACCTAAAACGGAGTCCGGATGGGAGGGTTACGCGTGTTTGAAGTTTTGGAACCTGTGCTGGAACAGGTCCGCTCGAGCGGGCATATGGACGCTCGAGCGGGGTTTTCGGGGCAGCAGCTTTAAAATCGTGATTTTGGATCATTTCTTGATATTTTCTTTTCCCCTCTTCTTTCCTCTTCTTCCTAGTCCGAAACCCTAGCCCCAAACCCTTGAATTCCTTTACTTTGATCACGATCCACCATGGTTTTTGGCATCAAGGATGAAGAATAAGGGAGGATCAATGTTTTTACCCGATTAGAATTTGGATTTGTGAAGGCTTCTTCTCAAGCTCACCCTTTGCTTGATTTTTGAGGTAAGGGTTTTATGGTTTGAAGGTGTTAGAAGTTAAATTGATGGGTTTCAATGATGGATTATGAGTCCTAGGTGCTTAATTAATGGAAAAATTGGAATAAAAGTGTTGGGTTAATAACTTTGGTTATTTCTTGAAATTTCAATATATTCTTGAAACCCTAGGTTGATTAATGGTGTTAAGCAAAGATTTTGCCCAAATTGGAAGTTAAATCATGAAATTGAGCTATTGAATTATATGTGTTCAAGTTTAATTGGAATTTGGAAATGTTTGAAAATTATGTTTAAAATTGCGAATGAACTTGTTATGAGGGATTCATGGTTGATTCATGCTTGTTTTATGTGGGTTTCTCATTAATTAATTATGTTGGCACTATATGTAGTGTTGTATGCAACTATACTTCACTCTTTGGTTATATATCAAGGAATTATGTTATATATGTGTTATATTTCAAGAACATGAAGAACTTGAAATCAAGAATGGAATTTAAGAGAGAAATGGCTTGTTAAAGCTCCTAATCTTGTTTAATTCTACGCTCAAGGTAGAATCCATGTTATGATAATGTTAGGTTGAAATATTGCCTTAATTTTACCTTGGGTTGCATGAAAATGGCATGAAAGTGGAGTTGGGGTATCAATGGGAAATTGAAGTTCAGACTTTGCTTGGTCGCTCGCTGAAGTCCGCTCGGCTGAGCCAAAGTGGCGCCGGCGGACTCATTTTCGTGAAAAATATTGTTTGTTCGCTTTTGAATGCTCATCTCCTCGTATTTTTAGAATAATTTTCTGATGACCTTAAGATGATTATAACTTCATACGAATGTAATAGCTCAGGAAAGAATTTCTTAATGATTTAAGAGGGAAAGGGAGTTAATTTGTAAGTTATGTTTGTGTGCAGAACGCACTCCGGGAAGGACAAGTGCTCCATTGTAACTCTGTGAGTAATAGTACTACAAATGTACATTGTTTACCGTTAAGAATATTGTTAACAACATTCTACTTTCTGTGGACTAATTTAGTAATGTGTTTGTTGATTGAGAATTGATGTGAACGTTGAAAGAGTTAGCACACCTCGGTATGATTCTGAACCTACTCCGTATTTGAGGTTATGGTACCATCCTAAAAATTACCTATACTTCTGTATAAGAATCGTATACAACTATTAACACTGTGAAGTTGGTTATGAATTGTTCTGATTTACCTTTGGGTTACTGGTAATGTTAAGATTCTGTTAATTACGAAACAAGTATGACTATGTACAAAGAATCACGAGGAAACATTGTACTATATGTTTTGTTTGCTATTGATAATTAATGTTACCATTCTGTTATCGGCAACGTTCTGTTAAGCTTATGTGCTTATGTTATTTATGTGATTAATGGGTACTGGTATTAATCTGTTCCGATGTTTCTGGTATGGAACAAAGTGCTGTACGGAACGAAGTGCTACACCTTGGTGTGAGCCACCTCTGGAATCCGTACGAGCCACCTCTTGAGTCCATACTACATTTTCCCTTCTGTGACCACGCTATATGCTCAGTACCTTCCGTGACCACGCTATATGCGTTACGTATTCTCGTGACCACGCTATATGCGTTACCTTCTGTGACCACGCTTATATGCGTTTCAGATCTTCTGGACCACGCTATATGCGTTCGTACCTTCGTGACCACGCTTATATGCGTTCAGACCTTCGTGACCACGCTTATATGCGTTCAGACTTTTCGTGACCACGCTATATGCGTTCAGACCTTCGTGACCACGCTATATGCGTTCAGACTTTCTGTGACCACGCTATATGGGTTCTGACCTTCCGTGACCACGCTTATATGCGTTCGTACCTTCGTGACCACGCTTATATGCGTCAGCTTTTCGTGACCACGCTTATATGCTCGTATCTTCGTGACCACGCTTTATGCGTTCTGTTACCCACGCTTATGCATTCTGTTATTTCTGTTATTTCGATTAGCTCTGTTATTTACGCCATTTCATTAGTTACATTATTTCATTATTTACATTTTTGATATCTCTGTTACTTCTGATATCCCTGGACCTATGGTCGTTCTGCATCTGTAAGCCTATGGCTGTTCTGTATATACTGGGCTTAAAACCATTCTGTTACGGAAAGTGGACCCATGGCTGTTTTGGAATTAAACACGGAATGTAGTTAATAATATGAATTTACGGCTATATGTTTTGATTATTCAGGTTATATAACACAATATTTATGTACTATTATTCACTGAGTTCGCTCATTACGTAGATTTTGTCTGCATTTCAGAGGTAGCCAATCGGGAGTTCACCCCAACCCTTAGAGCTTGTGTTCCTCTTGCCCACCTTGAGGCGTCCAGACACCACCTGAAGCCGTTCGTTTTGTAAAGTTTTGCCGAGTTTCGATTTATGCATTAGATGTCTATTTTTGGGTTGGCTGTATATAATTCTTTTTTTTTAATGTTTTTGTTATGTGCCTATTTGTGGGATTGAGTCGAGGCATATGAGTGTAAACTGTCTATATAATATTTACTTAGTGTGATGTTGAGATCCTGGCATGTTAGAAGTAGCTCAATGGATGTTATTCTGTGTCTTTTATATTTTTATATGCTTCCGTTCAGGCCCCGTATGATATGCATAACAGGTTTAGTGTCTGTTTTTCGAATGGGTCATGCCCAAACTTTTAGGGGCGGGTTTGGGGCGTGACAGTGGGACATACCTCTTGTCCGCCGAAGCTAAAGACGTGTGTTATCGGATTCCAAAACCTTGCCGCGACATGAAGAAACGGGAAACGCAGAAGGGTGCGACTCAATGTGAATAGTGCATTTATGCCAAAGCTCCAGAAATTCACCTTTTCCGAGCCATCCACAGAAGCAATCCAATTTGTGAGATTTTGGATGAAGAACGCCTCTATTTTGGTGCAAAATTGTGTTGGAATGAGGAGACCACGAAGCTGGAACCTTTATAAAGGATAAGACACTGTTTGGTGGACAAGTGTCAGAAAACTGGAGTTTCCCAGGTTAAGTGGTCGGCTGACCACTTTTTCTGGCCGGCCAGCCACCTTTTTTGGTCTACAGCAGAAGAAAGTGGTCGGCCAGCTCCTGTGGTGGTCGGCCATGTGCAAAAAGCTGGTCTCCAGCTGTTCCTTGTCTCCAGAAGGGAGTTTCTAGCTTTCCTGTGTCCTGAGAGTACTGAAGGTCTGAGTTTACCTCTGTTTCGGATGCATTTTGTCGCCCTGTTTGTCCAAAATGCATTTGCTTATCGAGTTGTTAAGTTTTACTTATCAAGTTGTTGCTCTTTGATTATTGAGTTGTAGTTTGTTGCTTATTGAGTTGTAAACTTACTAAGGTTTTGTTGTTTCTTAGTAAGTTAAGTTGTTTAGTTTGTTGTGTCAGTTCATTACCTGACTTGGTAATACACGATGTTCAAAGTCTATCCAATTCTTTTTTTATGCAAAATGGTGCGATGAGATGCTTGGTATGTAAGGTACACCACTTTTGAAGAAAAAGTCATTTCCATTCCATCATAGCTTCTTTTTACAGCATTTTACAAAAGCATACGAGTTTTGAAGAAACAAAATAAAACTACCTAAGCTGTACAATGTGCTGCAACTACATGTAAAAAGAACAATAAAGCAGGAACATCTGCATCGGTGCTATCAAGCTCAAGACCGAGAGGCCCTCTTCATCCTCTTTGGCTGAGCAGCCCCCGCGCCACCATCATCGGCATCACCATCTGAATCGGAGTCACCATCCTCAGAATCCTCCTCGGCGTCGCCTCCACCCTCAACACTGGAACCAGAGTTGTCATCCCTGCCTGCAGATGTCTCTGACTGTGGTGTGCCAACTCCTCCTCCTCGTTGACTCGTCATCTTATCTAACAGGTGCCCTGCGTCCCCCTCGACCGTGTGCTGAGACTCCTCTCCTAGCTGCTCGAGAAGGCCTGAATGGCCAAGTCCGCAGAGGCGGGACCTAAAAAGGACAATTTGAGTATGTCAGCCAGTATGTATATCAGATGCAGATGTGAGAATGATACTTAGAGTGGTACATGCAGATATAGTATGTGAATGTGATGTGTCAGATGTGCTATACACATACAATGTATCGATACAGTGAAATGTTCAGTTTCCATATGTCATCAGAGGCATGCCAAATGCGAGGAAATTGAAAAGTACCTGAACGCCGGAGGCACAAAGCATCGTCTCCCTCCGCAGAACCATGCCCTCGAGTGAAGCCACCACTCTGAGTAACCCCTCAGTATACTCCCTGGGAGGCTGCACACACAAGTTCAAGTCATCAGTGAATGGATGAATGTCTAAATATCTGAGTGATAAATGAAAATTGTAAGACATACCGGTGGTGAGTCAGGGTCACTGACATATCGATGGTCGGGCATCGGAGGCTCCAGTGGAATTGGGTAAGAAGTCCCATACTGCCAGCCCGTCAGCTCAGTCAGAAGATTTGGCCATCCAGCATGCTGGCAAGTCGAGGGCATCCTTCCAGTCCCACCACTCGATGTGCCGGCCCTGCTAGTCGAAGGAATGTCTCTGGCTCGGGCGCGACTCGAGGAAGGCATAGCAGTAGCTCTCCTCCTGGGGGTGTGGATGCCTGACAGTGGAGGCATTAGGTATGTATGGCGATATGTCCTGTAATCTCCCTCCTCCAGGAAAAGAACTGCATCAATACCCAACATAAGGTCCTCCGTCTTCTGGGGTGTAAGATCTCCTGTGGACCGCATCTCCGGTCGAGGCAGTGAGGGGACGTCCTGATCGGGGTTGCCCATCGTCTGGCGCATAAAGCGCTCTTTGAGGAACCAGGCTCCACCGACTAGTCCCTCAAGCAGAACCCTATATCGCGAGGTACCCCATGCCCCAGGAAACAAAAATTGAGGATTCCCTGGTATGTCGATCCAAGGCTGCCAAGACACCTGCGGGTAACAAGTGCATAAATTGATTAGATGTCATCAATATGCAAGAGGAATCAAAGTTGAAAGCATGAAGAACTGAGACTTCTGAATAACCTCCGCTGCCCGTACAGTATCGAAGAACTGTTAGAGGGAGAGCAGAGTCTCCCAAGGCCTGCGCCAGTACCGACCCACAAATCTGCGTGAGTAAGGAATCTCATGAAGTGCCTCGACCTCGAGCTCAGGGGCCAATGTCGGGAAGTATGCATAAACCCACAACTGTGAAAGGCAAGGTTGTGTCGAAGCAGAATATATAGAATCACGAGAATCTGAATCTGAGAATGTATCTTGAGTGCGAATCTTTGAGTGCGAGGATCTTTGTGTGCAATGTGCAATATACAGAATGTATAGGAAGTATGGAATGCTGAGTGTAGAAGGTAAAGTACAGAATGCAATGTGCGCCGTGTGCAGTGTACAATGATGAAAAGTAGAAATGAAGATCAAGAGGGCAGAATATACCTCCCAGGCTCGCCAGTAGCTACCTACTATGGTCCCTCGCTCTCGGGAAGTCGCGCTTATGTAGCAGTAAAGGGTAGCGAGGCCAGCGCCACCCCAATCATACTGACTGACCTGTGATAGGTCTACCAGAGCACTGAGCAGATAAAGCCCAACTGTGTTCCCCCTGTCGGAGAACAGAGTGGTCCCGAGGAGGAACATAAAAAATCCCCGGGCATACTGTTGTATGGCCTCAATGGTCTCGGGCATAGTCCCCCTGTACCGCTCAGAGAACCAGGTGTAGCTGACCCTGCCTGATGATCTGTCGATCGGCGGACGGGCTCCAAGTAGGTAAATCCAAGTTGTCTCTCACTCACCTATATCTGCATCGTATGGGATCGGCCGGCCATCCACGTCAAGACCCGTCAGCATGGGGAAGTCATATGGGGTCATCATCATGTCCCCAGTAGCTGAAAAATGGAAGGAGTTGGTTGTGTCCCACCTTCTCTCTACAAATGCCCCCAGGAGGGTCTTACTCGCCGGATGACGTGATAATCCCGCACAGAAAGGGCCAAATCCTGCCTCGTCGACGATATGGCGAACAACATCTGGGAGCTCCATGTACCACTCCCTAGCAATAATAGATCCATAACCCCGTGTGAAATGGGAGGATACCTGCATTTAGAACGAACAAATGTATTCAGTTTCAAATTGAAATGTATGAGCCGCGTGTTCAGAATTGAAATGTATGAGCTGTGTGTTCAGAATGAAAAGTATGAGCTGTGTGTTCCGAATGAAATGTATGAGCTGTGTGTTCATAATGAAATGTATGAGCTGTGTGTTTAGAATGAAAAGTATGAGCTGCGTGTTCAGAATGAAATGTATGAGCTGTGTGTTCAGAATGAAATGTATGAGCTGTGTGTTCAGAATGAAAAGTGTACTGCGTTATAGACTGTGTGTTCAGATTGAGCAGTGTGCTATTAAATCGAATATAGTGCTATGAACTGCGTGTTCAGATTGAGCGGGGCGCTATGTTATGAAAAGTGTACTGCGTTATGGACTATGAGTTCAGATTGAGCAGTGTGCTATTAAACTGAATACTGGGTTATGAACTGAGTGTTCAAATTGAGTGGTGTGATATGCTATGAAAAAGTGTACTACATTATGAACTATGTGTTCAGATTGAGCGGTGTGCTATGTTATGAAAAAGTGTACTACGTTATGGACTGTGTGTTCAGATTGAGCAGTGTGCTATTAAACCGAATACCGTGTTATGAACTGCGTGTTTAGATTGAGCGGTGTAATATGCTATGAAAAAGTGTACTGCATTATGGACTATGTGCTAAGATTGAGCAGTGTGCTATAAACCACATACCGTGTTATGGATTGCGTGTTCAGATTGAGCTGTGTGCTCAGAATAAACAGAATGCTCTGTTATAAACTGTGTGTTCAGATTGAGCTGTCTTATGTGTTGTGTGCCAAAATGTGCTGTGTGCCCAAAATGAGTTGTGTGCTCAGAATAAACAGAATGTTGTGTTATGAACTGTGTGTTCAGATTGAGCAATGTTATCTGTTGTGTGCCAAAATGTGTTGTGTGCCCAAAATGAGCTGTGTGTTCAGAATAAACAGAATGCTGTGTTATGGACTGTGTGTTCAGATTAAGCAGTATTATGTGTTGTGTGCCCTAAAATGAGCTGTGTGTTCAAACAAATCGAATACTGTGTTATGGACTGCGTGTTCAGATTGAGCAGTATTATGTGTTGTGTGCCAAAACGTGCCGTGTGCCCAAATGAGCTGTGTGCTCAGAATAAACAGAATGATGTGTTATGAACTGTGTTCAGATTGAGCAGTGTTATGTGCTGTGTGCCAAAATGTGCCATGTGCCCAAATGAGTTGTGTTCTCAGAATAAACAGAATGCGGTGTTATGAACTGTGTGTTCAGATTGAGCAGTGTTATGTGCCGTGTGCCAAAATGTGTTGTGTGCCCAAAATGAGATGTGCGTTCAAACAAATTGAATGATGTGTTATGAACTGTGTGTTCAGATTGAGCATTGTTATGTGTTGTGTGCCCCAAAATGAGTTGTATGCCCAAAATGTGTTGTGTGACAAAATGTGTTGTGCGCCAAAATGTGCCGTATGCCCAAATGAGCTCTGTGTTCAAACTAAACAGAATGTTGTGTTATGGACTGTGTGTTCAGAGTGAGCGGTGTTATGTGCTGTGTGCCAAATGAGCAAAGTGTGATGTTGGGAGCTGCGTGCCGAATAAATTGGATGTTGTGAGCAGAAGTACTGTGTATGTCAATATGTTCAGAATAAGCAGTTAAAATACATCGCAGAAAACTAAAGTAAAGTACGTACCTCATGCGCGTGATGAGATAAGTGGGACTCAGGCTCCCATAGCAGCAAATCCGGGGGCGCCCGTCGTGCGATGTCCGTTAAGTGATAGAAGGTGCAAGGAGGTAGAATGTGCTCCTACGGGTCATACTCCTCTGGGTCGAATGGTCGTACCCTCAGAGGCAACGGTATGATGTGGGGTTCATCCTCTGCGTATGGAGGACCCCCACCATATGGAATATCGTTGGCCATCTGAAGAAATATGCAAAAATGAGCAAAAATGAGTGAAAATTGCAAAAAGTCAACAAAAGTCAACTCTCCGGAAGAGAAAAAGTCAACAAAATTCAACGCCTGAGAAAAGGTGCCAAAGTTCGAGACAAACTTACCTCAAGTGGTGGAAATGGAGAAAGAAGCTTCGAAGACAAATTCTAATTGGTTCAAAACGAAGAGAATCGAAAGTTTTCGCGAAACAACTTCGCGTGGGGCGTTGGAAAACGCATATAAAGTGCAGATCAGAGAGAGAAAAAGGTCTAGGAGCAAAAAAGAATGTATTTCGGCCTTGTGGTTGTGAGTAAAACTGATTTGGAGTTGTGTACTTAAAGAACCGAGGCTAAAAGACCAAATCGCTAAATTTCAGAACGTCGGCCACCGGTTTTCGGTTGGCCGACCACGTTGGTTGGCAACAACTGGTCAGCCATTGATATAACTGGTCGGCCATCCTCTTGGGTGATCTTCAGAGCTCCATTGTTGTCTCTGTGTGTTTCGGTGATGATTGGAGCTCTTGTCTCTCGAGAAAATACAAGAAAAGTACACTTTCGGCACGATATTGTCCCCGCGGGAACTTCAAATTCAAGTCTTCGATGTGTGACTCATTGTTTCTCGTCAAGAGCAAGACGTATCCCTTTTAAGTACGTCGTGACCCCTCCGAGAGGTAACCCGGAGGTTTCGGTTAAATCGCTCGTGTTAAGGCTTGTATTTCCTTATTCGGCGTTTTGTTTTGAACATGCTATTGAAGTTGTACTTCTCTCGTATTGTCATGCACACTTTCCTCTCTTGCATTTTTTATGCACATTACTCTTTGCATTGTTATGCACACCACTTACTTTTTATTATTTTGTGCACATTTCTTGTTGCGTTGTCACGCACTTTTCACTTGCATTGCTATGCATGTTTCTAATGATATTGTACCTGTTGAGTTTCTTTCTTTGGCAGGCACGATATTGTATGTATGGTTCATTTGAAGCTGGCGTGACCAGACGAACCGCACGGTATTGTATGTACTCCGCGTGAGACGTAGCGAGAATTGTATAATTCTCTTACATCCTTTCTACATGTAATGTAGTTTGATTTGTATTCACCTGCTTAATACTGTTGCATTTATTGTGTATAATTGCTCATTACAGCTTTCTTTGTATGATCATAAGTTATGTTCGACATCCTGCATTGTCCTTTCCATCTTGCCCCCGCCTGCGGGCACATCTCTTTGTTATCTTGCCTGTTTGTCAAAGTCTTCGGCCTTGTCAAAAATGGGTCGTCTCTGGGCTTTGACATTCACCCCCGTCACTTATGACTTTCGAGTTTTGTCAAAGAGGGGCAACTGTAGACAACCCATTTTTGACCGACCTTAAGATGTAGATGTCATCGATTTAGCGCTCGGTGATAGTGCATGCTATGCTCGTTTCGAGGTTTCGAAGTTTCAACTAAGAGCCTTGCCCTCGTTTCGAGGTTTCAGAGTTTCGGCTCGGTTTGCAGACCAGGCTTTGTATCTCCTTGCCTGAGGGATGGAGTGGTCTGGTAGACCATCTCTCTGTGGTCGTAGACCACTTTTTGTGGTCGTAGGCTACTTTTCCCATTTGGAGACTAGTTTCCGGTTTTCAGAGCCTTCGGCCACGTGCCTTGTCTCAGGACCGCTTAACGTTCTTCGTTTTGGCGTGGTTTTTGGACCACACCTTGTTTCACTGGCCTAGAGGGCCACTGTGGTTTGGGAGACTACTTTTGTGGTCGTAAACCACTTTTGATGCCCGGGGACTAGTTTTCGAGGCTTTCGGCCGCGTGCTTTGCCTCCCGATCTCTCGTCTTGCATCCGTTTCAGTTTGTTTTTGGTACAAACCTTGTTTTCCTTATTTGGAAGGTGGTACAAGGGCTGGAGACCATTTTTTCTTCTTGGAGACCACATTTCCTTCTGCCAGCCAGTTTTCTGGTCGGATAACTGGCTTTCTTGTTCTCTAGGCCACCTTTTCTGGTCGACCACCACATCACTAGCTTGCTTTCATGCTCTAGACCTCTCCCACCCATAGCCGACCAGTTTGTGTTCTGGATGACCACTTAAAGTGGTCGGCCGAGCACTTAAGTAGCTGGCCGACCACTTTAAGTGGTCGGCCACTTTTTGTGTAATAACCCGACCCTCGTACATGATTCTGGTATATCTTAAGTCCCTTATTATGTGCAATTACATGCTTATTATGTCATGTTAAGAGATTCTATCTGTTGAACAAGAAACGTATCTGTTCCTTTAGAATGTTCGGATCAGAAATTGGAGGCCTTAACGACATAATTTTCAGAAATTGATTTTATATATGTAATCAGCATAATTTTCTGGTAATTTTAAGCACGGTTACGAAATTTCAATTTTCGGAACGATAAAAGCGATTAAATTTCGTCTTATTCTCTTTTATATAAACAAATAGATATATATATATCAAGGTTGGGAGATATTTTTGCCTTAGAAACATTTCTTGTGTGCAACCAAAAGGGGAAAAACGTGGGTGTTGAAGAGAAGCTCTCCAAGAGGAGAATTTGGGGGAAATTGTAAAGATTGGTTAGATTGAATTCAAGGTATGAACGATTTCCTTAGTTTAGTCTCTCTCTCTCTCTCTCTTGATAATGGATGGGAATTCTCCTTGTATTTGGGAAAGTTAAGCTAGTTGTTGAGGGTTTGAGTGATGATCTACGTTGTTGAATCAAATTGGGTTATGGAGAGAAATCTATCTTCTATTTTCTTGTTATTTCATGAAATTCTTTAATTATGTATTTGAATTAGAAGATTGGTAGCTCTTTAAGCAAATGTTTATGCAAAACCATAACAATGGAAGTTTTGGAAAGGTTGTTTTGAGTTTGGATTTAGTGGTTGAAATGTTGAAAGAGTGGATGTTGCATGTTTATTTGTTTAGAAGTTGTGATTCAAGTTGTATGGGTCTTGATTCCCCTCAATTAGGAGTTGTGTTTGCCAGAGAGAAGGAAAGTCCAGATTTTCGGAATTTTACTCGGTCCGCCGGCGAGGGAAGGCCCGCCGGCGTAAAAATCGCCTTCCAAGCAGCTTTGGTGGAATTTATATCCGCCGGCGCCAAAGTGGCGCTTCGGCGGGAGGCTTATTTTAGACAAAAAAAATAAATGTTGTTCAATTTTGCATGCTTATGCCTCTGGTATTTTTAAAATATTTTTCTGATGCTTTTAAGGTGATTATAAATTCGTATGAAGTGTAATGACTCAGGGAATGGTTCCTCAATGATATAAGAGAAAAGGAATTAATTTACAAGTTATGATTGTGTGCAGGCTACACTCTGGAAGGAATTAGCACGCTATTACAACACTGTGAGTAATAATACGAAGATGTACGTTTTAATTATCATAATTACTAATGCTCTATTTCGTGTAAGTGCTATATGAACATATTATACGAATGCTCGTGACGGGAGTTACGTACATCGGTATGACTTTGGAATCTTCCTGTTCTGTTTATAACACATTTTAACCTCCGTCAGTTATCAGCAGACTGTATAATTTCTTAAGGAAGCAAGATTATTTTGTATATGACACATGAACTTGAGATCATTCAAATCTTACGGATATTCTGCTACCTGCAAATAGTTCCATTAATTTGTGATGAACAAGAGTAATGTGAATAATAGTACATTGAGCATACATTTACTTATTGCTAATGTCTGTAATGATATTTTGTTTTCTATCAGAATATGTAACTCTTATTTCTATCAGAATTGGCCAATACATCGATGTGAGTAATAGCACTTCAATGTACCTCTAACCGTTAGTAATTATCATTATTATCGTTCGGATCTTTGTTGTAAATGTTACATTGATATGAAGTTATGTATTGACGTTATGGTTCTTGTGATAAAAATCATGTTGGTATGAAGTTATATATGTTATATGAGGAACACTATGAAACTATGGAAACATTGAAGAGGTTGTGCAATTATGTACACTTTGTGTGAAACCTTGTGAACTATGGAACGTATCAAAGAAACTGTGAAGTTGTGAACTTGAGTGGCCAAGGGCCATTTGTGAATTGAGAAACTATGTGGCCGAGGGCCAATTTGTGATATTGTGTAATGTTCTGTAACAACTGAAAATATGAAAATGGAATACTGAAAAGATTTACGTACATATTAGTACGTTCTGGGCCGCAAGGCTGTTCTGGGCCGAAAGGCTGTTCTGATAATTCTGGGCCAATAGGCCATTCTGTTAAAGTAAAGTCATGTCAGACTAATTTGTAGAATTAAGTTTTGTGAATGCAAGATTATACATTGTGATTAAGGTTAATTATTAAACTGCTTAAATATTGTTACTCATTGAGCTAGTCTCACTCTGTTATTTTGTCTGTTTCTGTAGGAGATCAACTTGGAGGTCAGTCCTCGCATCGGTATTATTTAACTTGTGTTAACCTAAGGACAACCAGGCACTTGAAGAAGCCCTTTGCATACCAGTGCAGTTCTGCTAAACTTTGTCACTTTGTACTAATGTTTTGTTGGCCCGAGTTGCCTGTATGTAACATGTTAATAGATGCCCAATCTTTGGGTTAGACTAGTACATGTGTGTATGTAATCTGACCACCATCGCATGATCACTGTATTCTGAATAGTCATGGTCCTGGCATAGTATAGTAGCTCAATGGATGTATCTGCATGTTATGTTATTATTGCTTCCGTTCAGGCCCCAAACATCTTTTGTAATAGCTTATTTTGTCTATTTTTTGATTAGGTCATGCCCAAACTTTTAGGGGCGGGTTTGGGGCGTGACATTTTGTCACCTTTTTGGAGATATTTTCCTCCAGTTGGCACAGCTGGAGGGCATTTGGGCTATCCTCCATACATGTGTATGGAGGGATTTGCTTGAAGCTTAGCTTCTCCTAGAAGCTTTGCCTTTTGCTTTCTATTAGTGGGAGGCTCCTCCTCCCTCCTTTAGGTTCAGAAAAACTTGCTTGAGCCATACATATATTCTATATCTTTACATGTTCATTTCTCTCATGTTTTATGCCTTAAAGTGTAGATTTGTCTTACATTAACACACAAACGCACACTCAAACACCATCCTTGGGTAGCAGAGGTGCTAAGGAGTTGTTTTTGGTGTTCTTGGACTGATTTAAGCTCAAAGAACTTGCTGGTGTTGCAACTTTAAAGAAGTTCATCAAGGGTGAGTCTTTGACCTTTAAAACCCCTAGTTTTGCGTAAGATTTTGACCTATTTGCATGCTATTTTGAGCATAACTTATAACTGAAAAAAAGTTCTATTTTTGTGTGCTTAAGACCTTTGTTTGAGGTCACTTTTTCGTTTGGGGTGATTTACCCCCTCTTAGGCCTTGTTAGGCCTTGTTTTGAGCCATCCCTTTAGGGTCTTGTTGAAACCTTTGCATGACCTTTCTACCACTGAAATCCGGAGGATTTTCAGTGGTGGAAATGTGGTTTTGGCGTCCTAAATAGGAGAGGGTCATCGCCTCTCCTTGTGTCTTTTCTACTTGCTTCATATGCCTCATGTTTGAGCACCTTTGCTAGGCTTGTGTTGGCCATATCTTAGCTTCTATTTGTGTTTATTTTTCTGAGGCATGTCACTGCTTTTACTTGCTTTGGTCACTCCATGCATGGTTTATACACTTGTAGTGTAAAGCACACAAACTAGTCTTGTATGCTTCATGAGGTAGCATGTCATTCTAGCTTGTTTTCTTTCCATTTCAGCATGTTTTAGGTGTTGTTTTGCCATATCATACATCTGTTAGCGTTTGGTTTGGTTAGCCTTTGCATGCTCCATGCACTTGTAGTGCAATCCCATGAAATTGGCCAACATGCATCATGCTTTGACATGTCATTTTGGCATGCTTTTGGCTCAGCTCTAAGAAGACTTTGTTCATGTTTTAGCATGTTCAAGGTCTGATTTGTGTTGTCTTGGTCTTGCATGACTTGCTTTGTATAGCCATGGTTCAATCTAGCTTGTTAGCTTTGTGTACCTAGTCCACTAGCATGCATTACTTGGCCTATTTGAATGATTTGGCATCGTTTATTATGTGATTTCAGTCCATGTTTCATGATCATGCACTTGCATCTTTTGATATTTCAATGCGTTGGAGGGTTTGCCCTTTTATGCTTAACATGGACCATTGCGTATGCCTTCATGCCTTAGCTTGCGAGCCATCATTTCAACATATTTTTTTAGGTTATTATGCCATGATTTAACTCTGATTTGTGTTGCTTAATTCATCCCATGTTTGGTCCTAATAGGTGTAGTGTAATTCACCCTATTTGCCTTGTATGCATCATGTCTTATGCCCTTCATGTTTGA
This sequence comes from Camellia lanceoleosa, assembly GCA_025200525.1. NCBI lineage: Eukaryota > Viridiplantae > Streptophyta > Magnoliopsida > Ericales > Theaceae > Camellia > Camellia lanceoleosa. The sequence goes on from CM045758.1 coordinate 13,886,912, forward strand.
ATGTTTTGGTTTCCTTCTATGCATGTTTTAGACTCATTTTAACATGTTCTAGGAGTGTTTTGGGTTGCCTTAGCCGCATGCTTCATGTTTTGTATACTTGTAGTATAAGTGCTCTTGCTTGCCTCATGCTTTGAGCACCATTGCATGCTTTATTTGTGTTGTGTACATGATTTGGCATCACCTAACATGATATTTTAGAGAATTTAGGACTGCCATATTCCCACTTCATTCATGCTTTGAATGCCTTTGAGTATTGTGCATTGTTGCCCTACTTGTAGCCTAGCTTGTATGCTTGCATGCTTAGGGATTTGAGCCCTCATCTCAGCATGTTTAGGTCCTTGTTTTTACCTATTTAAGCTCTGTCCATGATCGGTTCATGCATTTGTGCCATGTATTGCATGTCTACTTTGTAGTCCACTTTACTAGCTTTCATGCTTTAGGACTCTTGCATGCTATGCTTGCTTTGTTTGAATGATTTGGCATCATTTCTTACCTCATTTCAGTGCCCTTAGTGTTGTCACACTTGCACATTTGTCACCCTTCGAGCCTTCTTGAGGGTTGTGTTCTTAGCCTTTGTTTTGGTGTTATGGCCACTAATTTGGGCATGACTGAGGTCTACCCCTTTTGGTTTAAGTCCATTGATCATGCCATGTATATTGCATTGAGTATGCCATATTGTTTCATTCCATTGAATATGCCATCTTACATTGCATTGTGCATGCCATGCGGTTATTTGCATTGTGTATGCCAAGTTGTTCCTTGCATTGCGTATGCATGTCCATAACATTGCTAAGTTGCCTTTTGTAGCATTGCATTGTGTACGCATGTGTTAACATTGTTTACATACCTTTGAGCATTGAGTATGCTTATATCACATTGCATTGTGTATGCCATGTTCATCGCATTATGTATGCCTTGTACTTTGCATTGTGTATGCTTAGGTAACATCGCATTGTGCATGCCATGTAGTTCTTCGCATTGCGTATGTTTAGGTTACATCATTACATTGTACATGCTAATTTTCATTTGCATTGTGTATGCTAGTTGTAGTAGCATTGTGCATGTCATATTACTTGTGTTGTATTGTGTTTCGAATAGGTGTTAGTCCAAGCACGGGAAAAGAGAGACGTTTCATACTTAAAGTGATGAAACGTGCCTTAATTCCCAGTTGCTGACGCTCTTGATCATACATGATAGAGTTCTAGCCCTTATGTGTTTACTTGTGCATTCATTTCATATTGAATTGTGCAACTTCGCCTCTCGGCCATCACGCATTGAAATGCGCAATTGGTGGCCTAAGGGTCGAGAACCTACACTCCCCTGAGTTCATGACATGATAAGGAGGGTAGTTGTGCACACATATCTTGCAAATACATTGCCATACCCTTTCTTGCTCTCTGTTGCAGCAAATTGCAGTTCAGCAGCAACAATTACTCGGCTAGCCAGAAAAAGTTGCTGGCCGACCACTTTTTCTAACTTTCTGCAAAAAAAGTGGTCGGTAGGTGGTTGGAGAGACCAAAAGGGGTGGGCCACCCTCCCACAGGTTTCCCAAGGTGAAGTTTAAGCTTTCTGGAGCTTGGTGCAAGTTTCTAAGAGCAGTTGCAAACAGAGGCAAATTGAGGCATCGCGACGGATTTATGAATGAGGCGACCGGGCATGCATGCATTCCTCTCCCTCTGAGGCTCCTGATTTACTGGTTCATTTAGCTAATGTGTTTAGCTAGCTTTTGCTTTGGTTTGTACCTTTAATAGTTAATGCGTTTAGCTATTTAAATTTGTTTTGTAATAATTAGTTAACTATGGTTAGTTAATTAATTTGTTGTGTAATAATTAGTTTAATTAGCTTAGATTAGCTAGTTAGGTTCTTATTTGGTCCCTCCTGCGAGAGGGCGTATTGTTGTAATAAACATGCGTGTGTGTGATGCATGTCTTCCAATCCCCATTTCTTTCTCCCTTTTACTGAACCGCTTATGATGGTTAGTTTTAGGGCATATTTCATTTAGCATACCTTATGCTTGCATGCATCATTCTTCTGTATTGCATGCATCGGGCTCAGCGCATCAAACTAACTACATTGTACTTTCAATACATTACTTGAATATGTGTTTAACAGCATGTTATCAAGTTGCATTTCACATGACATTCTAGATAGTCGAGCCTATCGGAGTTGCATTTTCGCATGTGCTGCATTAGCCATTTTAACATGAACTAGGGTCATACATGATTTCTAACTAGTTCTCTATTTTGGCTCTGAGTACACTATGAGTGTTTACGCTTTAGCATACTGCATATGTGTTAATGTTGCCATGAAAGCATGCTTGCCATGAGGCTAATTGCTTATATGATATAACTGCCTAAATGCCTATGGTTGGATTGCTTGAATTGGGACAATTCATTGAAATCCTCGATTTAGCCCACTTACGAGTAGTAGACTCCAAGCCGTTTTCAAACAAATGGATATGCAATGTTTTGTTCCAAATTAGGCGATCTAGTCTATACTTGTTTGCTGCACGCATCATGTAGTAAGATTAGCTAATTAACCGGAATAAGAACACATGTGTTTTCAAAAAAAAAAATATCATGTTTAGTACAAGCCGATCTTTGATCAGGCGAGCGGGGGTGCTCATAGATGAGCTTCCCCAATCGTGCCCAAGTTCCCGAGCCGAGGCAACTTTGGTGATGACGGACACGTGGCCTTCGGCACGAGTCCAGGTTTCCTAAATTCTCCCAAAAATAAAATATTTAGGTGGTGACTCCGTATCTGGCAAAGCAGTCCATTTTTGGCACTTCTTTATAAAAATCAATTTTCCAAAACGATTTGCCGGATTTGGACTCTTTGGTGATTTATCGGTCTTACATCGCACATTGTAAGATTAGATTCAGAACCGTGACATTGAGTCCAAACTATAGCAGCCTGATGAACGAGACGAATTTTGCACCTTTCGCACGTGGAGCCGTGGTGTTCGGGCACGTCTACAGTTATGTTGGGTGAAGTTGGCAAGTTTGAATTGCAATTGGGTGAGTCCAAAGAGGGTGAAACATTGTTTATCTTGAGTGCTCAACCTATCTTAATTAGCAAAGTTGTAGAGGCACAACAAGAGGATCATGAAGGAGAGTTAATTCATGATAGAATCTCCAACGAGAAAGAAGAGAAGGGTTTGAACATCCACTCGGATCAGAGTGTACATTACCTAGACCGTTTGTTTGTACCTGAATCTTGTAGAGAGGAAGTGCTTCGGGAGTTCCATCACTCACACCTTGCGGTACACCCAGGAGGCACAAAAATGTATCGTGATCTTAGCCATCAGTTTTGGTGGAGGGTTATGAAGCGGGATGTTGCATCCTTTGTGTCGAAGTGCCTTACTTGTCAACAAGTGAAGGCCGAACACCGGAGACCAGCGGGGTTGTTACAACCCTTACCGATAGTCAAGTTGAAGTGGGAGCACATTACTTTGGACTTTATAGTTGGGCTTCCTAGAACATAGTGGGGCAATGATGCCACTTGGGTGATTGTTGATAGGTTGACTAAGTCCACACATTTTATTCCTACGCATACTAGCGACTCAATTGAGCACTTGGCAGAGTTGTACGTTAGAGAGATAGTCCGACTTCACGGAGTTCCTATGACCATTGTGTCGGATAGGGATCCGTGTTTTATCGCCCGGTTGTGGCAAAGCCTTCAAGAGGCATTGGGAACTAAGTTAACTTTTAGCACCGCTTATCACCCTCAAATCGATGGGCATTCGGAACACACCATTCAGATTTTGGAGGACATGCTTAGAGCTTGTGTCCTAGATTTCAAGGGGTCTTGGGAGAGGCACTTACCATTGATTGAGTTTGCCTACAACAATAGTTATCAAGCTAGTATCGAGATGGCACCGTTTGAGGCTTTGTATGGCCGACCTTGTAGATCACCAGTTTGTTGGGCCGAGGTGGGGGATGCACCGTTGTTGGGCCTGGAAATTGTTAGGGAGACAACCGAGAAGGTTGCTCTCATTCGGAAGAGGTTAGCTACAGCCCAAAGTTGACAGAAAAGTTACGTTGACAAGAGGAGACGACCTTTGTCCTTTGAAGTGGGTGATCATGTGTTCCTTAAGATCTCACCTAGACGGGGTTTAATGAGGTTTGGCAATAGTGGGAAGTTGTCTCCGAGGTTTATTAGGGCTTTCAAGGTATTGGAGAGAATTGGGAAAGTGGCATACCGGTTAGCTTTACCGCCACAACTTTCGAAAGTTCATAATGTGTTTCATGTGTCCATGCTTAGGAAGTATGAACCCAACTCTTCTCATGTGTTAGATTGGGTTGACTTGGAGGTGGACGAAGACGCCTCCTATGAGGAGCGACTGGTCCAGATATTAGATACTCGGGAGCAAGTACTACGGGGAAAAACCATACCATTGGTAAAGGTGTTGTGGAGGCACCACGGGGTGGAAGAGGCAACGTGGGAAAGGGAGGCAGAAGTCCGCTCTAAGTACCCGGATTTATTTGAAAATGCTTAGTTTATTTTGATTTGTAATGTTCCCTAGTGTTGAAAGGAAAGAGTGTTAAATTCTTGATCACATGTGTTATATATATTGTTAATCTGAGCACGAGATTGTGAAAGAATGATATTTTACTATGAATGTTTTATTCCGAATGCTTAGTAGGAGAAATTGTTGTTTGGGAAGATGATGATGAAAAGCATGATAAATGTTTGTTAAATATCGATATTGTGAGTTGAAATTTCGATGATATAGTTATAGTTGTTGGAATTCTCTGTTTCATTAGTGGGTTTAAATTTTGGGGATGAAATTTCCTATGGTGGGGAGGTTGTGACGACCGGGTTTATTCTTCCTTCGCTCCGTCCTCCTTTTGCCCTCGTTGGGTTTGAAATGTCCGGAAATAATTCTCAAAATTAAAGTCCTTGTTCTTGTTTTCACTTGGTGTTGAATTTCACTTGTTCCAGAGGGTGCACGGTCGAGTCCAGAGTACCCAGGGACTGAACCAAAAAATTCTGGGCAGCTGGGCCAGGGCCGCACGTGCGGTGGCCTTAGGCCGTACGTGCTGGGTGGGGCCGTGGGTGCGAGGAGTGAGGCTGCACGTGCGGTGGAGGTTGAACAGCAAAGGGTTGCACACTGCCTAAAAGGCACGTGCATGGTGAGGTGCGGGAAGGGAGCATCGCACCTGCGGGAGTGAAGGCCGCATGTGCGGAAGAGGCGCTCCGCACATGCGAGGAAAGGCGCCGCATGTGCGGCAATCTGGGCAGGCCGAACCTTTGTTTTTTTTAGCTCTTTTGGCCGAATTTGTATCATTTTTGGGGCTTTCCTCTCTCACTCTAAACACCATTTTGCTCTTCATTCTCTCTAAAAACCCTCACCTAGGACTCCAAATCCTTGATTTCCTTGTGATTCCTTGAGCCTAGGATCATCATCTTCCTCTAATCTTCAAGATCAAGCTAGGGCTCCTCTTGGTGTAGTGGAAGTTGAAGGATCTTCCATCAAAGCTAGGGTTTCATCTTCATTTCTTCATCAAACTTTGAGGTAGACTTTCTTTTGAGTTATATATATATGTTTATGTAAGCTTTTAGTTGATTTTGTGAGCTCCTCTTGCTATTTTGAAAATGGGTTTGGTGGCTCAAGAAATTGATGATTTTGTAGAACAAACTCTATCTTGTGTTCTTTTAAAGACATTTCTTGAAATTTTGAACAACATGGGTTGAGATTTAGGTGTATGATGAGATTTTATAAAAGAGATGGACAATGTTAGGGTTTTGTGAAAACCTAGAAAATTGGGGCTTTTAGGAAAACATGGGAAAGTTCATGGAATAAATTTCTTTCTTGTGTTAAAATGAGTGAGTGAGTGTGGAGTTCACCATTTGGTAAGAAAAATGGTAATCTTCTTGTTATAAGAGAGTGAAGGACTTACCTTCAAATTATTGTTAAATATATGAAAATGTTTAATTTACATGATGATAATTGTTGACCCCCATGGATCATGGGAATTGAAATCTTGGAAGTTGATGTTTGAAAATTCCATATAGTCTTGAAATGATTAGAATCCTAAGAAATTGCATGATGAGAGGTTGTTGTTATGTACTGATGGCATATGGTTATTTTGTGAAATAACATTGAAGAAAGAAAATGGGAAGTGTATTTGCTTCGATATTGTTGTCAAGATACTGGAAATTGGAGGAATACCATGAACAAAGGAAGATCATTGCATTTCATTCACATGTAGTAAATTATTTTGCATTTGTGAATTTTGATTGGAGATATTACTTCAAGTAAACAAAAATTATATTATGAATAAGAATTTGGAATTTGTGTATGGGGTATAAATACGTTGGTAAGTTCCGATAGGGGGTGTAGTTGATATTGGTTAAGTTGGCCTGAGTGTCCTTGGTGAAAGACCAGAAACCCGCGCGGATAGGTGTCAAGCCTTCCAATTAATACCGGTAAAAATGACAACTTGGTAGCACTTGTATAGTCTACTTGCAGACACCAACCTAGGGATTACTAGAGTCGTATTTACCGCCCCTTATGATTAAAAATTGGAAGTTCGGAAATTGATGAGATTGCAAAATGTTATTGAGAGCATGGGGATTTTCAAGAAAGGCATGGCATGTGAATATTTTAAATGGCGTTGCATGATATTTTCATTTGCATTTAATATTGGATATCTTACATAAATGTATATACTTTGTTAAGGTTTCTCTACTGGGCTTTATGCTCACCCCTATGGGATTTTGGTGCAGGTAAAGATGTGGTGATCCCGCCGAATTGAGGGTGTGGATATATTTTGAGAAGAGTATATTTGTAGACACCCCATTTCTTACCATCCTCAAGACTTGAACGTCACCGTTTGAACACTCGATGATCATCCATGCTCGTGTTCGTTCTGAGTTCCCGGAGGTCTCGGCCGCGCGCCTTGCCTCAGGATCTGTCAACTTGACTGTTTTCTGCTTGGTTGTGGACCAAACACTTGCGTTTTGCTCCTAAGGGAAGAGGGTGGCTTGTTAGCTATCCCCTCAACCCACCGGCCAAGGCTTGAGGCCATCGGCCCCTTTTTCTTGCCATTGGCCAAGAGTGTTGGCCGATCGGCACTATAGTTTGTCGGTCGGCCACCTATGTTGGTCAATCGGCCATATTTTCTGGCTGACCCCTTTCCATCTACTTTTGGCAGATATTTTGTGCCAGCTGGCACAGCTGGCACGCACAATTACCCCCCTCCATACACGTGTATGGAGGGATTTCAACCTTGTTTAGCTTCTCCAAGAAGCCCTGCAAATGTGGAATTTCTATAAGAGGGGAGGCCCTCCTCCCTTCTTAGTGGTTCAAGAACCTGATATAGAAGTTAGATATAAGCTCTCTCTATATATCTCTCTCTCTTTAGATTTGTGTGTGTGTTTGTGATCAAAAGTGTATTTTGTTCATATTTTTGCACTAAGGCACCTACTGTTACACCTTCCTTGAGTTGCTGAGGTACTAAGGAGTTGGTTTTGAGGTTCTTGAGCTGGTTTTGATCCAAAGAAGTTGCTGGAGTTGGTGTTCTTGGAGGTGTTCTTCAAGGGTAAGCAAACTACTTTAGATACCCCTTTCTTGCATGACCTTTTAGCTTATCTTGCATATTGTTTTAAGATTAGCTATAAACTGTAAAAATTTCTGATTTTGTATGCTTAAGATGATTGTTTGAGGTCACTTTTTGGTTGGGGGTTGTCCACCCCCTCTTAGGCCTTGTTTTGCCTTATTTTGTGCCTTTCCTTTTGAGCTTTGGAACCTTTTCATTTTAACCTTCTCACCACTGAAATCCAGAGGATTTTCAATGGTGGAGAAGTGGTTTTGATGTCTTGAATAGGAGAGGGACACCCTCCCTCTCCTTGTGTCTTTATTGCTCGCATAAATGGCTTATGTTTGTAGCACATGTGCTTAGCTTGTTTGAGCTTCATTTCAGTATATATTAGGCTTTGTTTTGCTATGATATACCTCTGTTTTGACTTGGTTTAGACACATCATGCATGCTTCATGTACTTGTCTTGTAATCCCATGATTTGGCCTAACATGCATCGTGTTGTAACATGCCTTTCTAGCATGATTGTGGCTCTACTTCAAGAAGCTTTTATCCATGTTTTGGTATGCTTGAGGTCTGATTTTGGTTGTCTTGGTCATCCATGACTTGCTTTCTGTAGCTACCATGCAATCTAACTTGTAGGCTTTGAGTATTGAATCATCTAGCATGCTTTACTTGGGCCATTTCAGTGATTTGGAATCATTTGTCATGCTATTTTAGTCCATATTTCATGCTTGTATGCTTGCATTTGTCATCCTTTCAACGCCTTGAAGAGTTGGTGTCTTATGCTCCATGATCGGGTCATTGTGCATGCCTCTTTGCTTGGGTCATTTAGATGCCATCTAAGTAGGTTTTTGAGTTTGTTTTAACATGCCGTAACTCTGATTTTGGTTTCTTAAATCATGCCATGTTTGGTTGTATTGGGTGTAGTGTAACACCTCTTTTGTGGCCTTGAATGCCTCATGTTTGGCCTATTTGTTTTAGCTTGTTTTGGCTTTGGTCATTGCATGTTTTAGGCTCACTTTGCCATGATTTAGGACTTTTTTGGGCTATGCTTTCCATATGCTCTTTGTTTTGGGTTGCTTTGGTTCAAATCCCTTGACTAGTCTTGGGCTTTAGGCCTTAGGCATGCCATGCTTGACTCGTTTAGGTGATTTGGCATCCCTCCTAGCATCATTTCAGAATATGTAATGTTGTCACATTTGCATGCTTTCCATTCCTTTTAAGCGTGCTTAAAAGTTGCCTTCTTATGCTTAAGTGTTAGGCCAACTGGCATGCATGTTTGTATGTGCATTTGTCCTCATTTCCATAGCATTTTGGCCACTGATTTGGACCTATTTGAGAGTTGTCCATTTTGGTTTAAGACCTTCCCCGCATGTTGTTGGATGCTTGCCTTGCATGTTGTCACATGCTTGTTGCATATTTGGTAAGAATTGCATGTTGTAGCATGCTAGTTCAATTGCGCATTGTTGTATACTTGGTCCATAACATGTTGTCGCATGCTTAGCGCAGCATATGCTTAGTTTGAATTTTGCATGCTTGCTAGCTTTCATTTGGTTGCATTGTAGGTTTAGGTTACATTGTATTCGATATGCTTGTTACCTTAGCCATATGTGCATATTCAAGTCCTATCGCATTTGGCATGCTTAGGTCACATAGTATTGCATTTTCGTATTTCATTGTATTTGGCATACATGCATTGCATTGTGTTTGGTTTGGGGTGTCAAAGCAAACATGAGGAATGAGGAACGTTCGTACTTGAGAATGAAATAGTTGTGGCTTCTGAGTACTTTTCTGTGCCTTTGATTTATTGTATTAATCAGGACTTTCAAAATTTCGATAAAAACGACAAGGAAGAAATTCCTCCAGTTTTGAAATATTTGCTAGATCAGGAGTAGGAGAGATTTGTTAAACCCCTGGTTGATGAAATCACTACAGTTAATGTTGGTACTGAGAAGGACCCGTGGCTAGTCCAAATCGGGTCCACGTTGTCTTCGGAGGAGCGTGAGCACTTAGTCGCTTTATTAAAAGATTTCAAAGATGTTTTCGCGTGGTCCTACGAAGACATGCCTTGAATCGATCCTGAGATTGTACAGCACCGGATTCCTCTTGACCCCGAGGCCCGACCCATTAAATAGAAACTCAGAAGGATCCGCCCGGATTGGGCTCTCAAGATTAAGGAAGAGGTCACCAAGCAAATTGACACAGGATTCCTGCTGGCATCTGAATACTCGACTTGGTTGGCCAACATAGTTCCAGTGCCAAAGAAGGATGGCAGGATTCGGGTATGCGTAGATTTCAGAGATTTGAATAGAGCCAGTCCGAAGGATGACTTTCTTCTGCCGTACATCGATGAGTTAGTGGATTTACTGCAGGGCATGCGTTGCTCTCATTCATGCATGGCTTCTCAGGCTATAATCAGATTGTAATGGCACCCGGAGACCGGGAAAAGACTGCTTTTACCACCCCGTGGTGGACCTACTACTACTGAGTGATGCCGTTTGGGTTGAAGAATGCTGGAACTACGTATCAACGGGCCGCGACCACGATATTGCATGACATGATCCACAAAGAGGTTGAGGTGTATGTGGACGACATGATTGTCAAGTCCAAGGAAAGAAAAGGCCACTACACCGCCTAGCAAAAGTTCTTCCAAAGGATCAGAGAATTCCGGTTGTGGATGAATCCTCAGAAATGTACGTTTGGTGTTACAGCAGGAAAACTGCTGGGGTTCTTGATTACACAAAGGGGCATCGAAGTCGACCCTTCCAAAATCAAGGCCATCTTAGAAATGCCACCACCAAGGACTGAAAAGGAGCCGCGAGGCTTTCTGGGTAAAGTGTAATTCATAAGACGGTTTATCTCAAAATTAACCTTGGCTTGTGAACCACTTTTTGGTCTCTTGAAGAAAGGAACGAAGTTCCAATGGGACGACTGATGCCAAGCTGCTTTTGAATAGATTAAGCAATAGTTATAGAACCCACCTGTGTTGTCACCACCTGAGCCGGGGAAACCTTTGATTTTGTATCTTTCAGTGACTGAAACTACAATGGGCTGCGTGCTTGCACAAGAGTCTGAGGACAAAGTGGAGAGAGCTATCTACTATCTGAGCAAGAAGATGCAGGATTATGAGACCCGCCACACTCCGCTGGAGAAGGCTTGTCTAGCCTTGGTATGGGCCACCAGGAAGGTGCGACACTACCTGTTAGCTCACTCTGTAACGTTGGTTTCGAGACTAGATCCCATCAAATATCTCTTCGAGAAACCGGCAGTTATGGGTAGGCTAGCTCGTTGGTTGCTTTTGCTTTCCGAATTCGATCTGAAATACGTGACGCGCAAGTCAGTAAAAGGGAGAGCGGTAGCGGAGTTCCTAGCCGATCACCCAATTGAAGGGATGAAGCAGTTGAGTACCTATTCCCAGATGAGGCTATTCTGCATGTCGAGGACGAAACTTGGACGATGTACTTTGATGGAGCGCCAAACCAATATGGGTATGGGATAGGGGTGTTGCTGATAGCACCCGACAATTCCCGTATCCCTCTGGCATTCAAATTCTAGTTCAAAGTCTTGAATGATGAGGCAGAATATGAGGCATGTATTGCTGGTTTAGAAGCAGCCCTAAAACTAGGGACAAAACGGTTGGACGCCATCGGGGACTCGAACCTTGTTGCATCTCAGGCTAAAGGAGATTGGAAAGTCAAAGAAGAAAAGATGAGAATTTACCACCAGACCTTGGATTTGCTAATTCCTCGGTTTGAGAAGCTGAACGTCGCTCATCTGTTAAGAGAGAACAACAGGTTCACAGATTCACTAGTAACTCTGTCTTCTATGATAGACATTCCTTTTGGAGTCCGGATGCATCCGATCATTATTGACCAGAAATTTGTGCCGGCCTACAAGATGATTGCTGCCATAGATGAGGTTCAAGATGAGAACCCCTGGCATTACGATGTTTGGAACTTCTTGGAGAAAGAGGCGTATCCACCAGGGGCAAATGCCAAAGACAAAAGGGCAATTAGAAGAATGGCTGCTCAGTTCATCGTCTGCGGGGGTAAACTGTACAAGAGAGGTCATCTGGGAATGCATAAACTGTGTGTTGATGCTGAAGAATCAAAGCGCCTGATGGAAGCCATTCATGGAGGAGAGTGTGGAGCGCACATGAACGGGGTGATGCTAGCCCGGAAAATCCTTAGACAGGGTTACTATTGGTCCACCATGGAGGAGGATTGTATTGGCTTTGTCTGGAGATGCCACAAATGTCAGATCCATGCAAATCGCATGAACATTCCGCCGTCGAAGCTATACAACATGACTTCGCCATGGCCATTTTCAGTCTGGGGGATTGATGTGATCAGGGCTGTCATTCCGAAGGGGTCCAATGGGCATGAGTATATTCTGGTAGAGATAGACTACTTTACGAAGTGGGTTGAGGCCCAATCTTACGCGGTTTTGAAGGCGTCTCATATTGCAAAGTTCATCAGGAACAACATCATCTGTCACTATGGAGTCCCGATCGAGATCATTTCAGACAATGGGTCCCACTTTAAGAAGGAAGTGAACGACTTGTTGGAGAAATACAATGTGGCTTTTCATAAGTCATCCACATATCGGCCGCAGACCAATGGAGCAGTTGAGGCTGCCAACAAGAACATCAAACGCATACTGCAGAAAATGGTGGAAACCTACCGGGATTGGCCAGATAAGCTACCATTTGCTCTGTGGGGCTACCGGACTTCCATACAGACTTCTACTGGAGCAACTCCATATTCCTTGGTCTATGGGATGGAGGCTGTCCTACCTATCGAAGTTGAGGTTCTGTCATTGCGAGTATTGGCTGAGTGCCAAATAGCTGAGGCAGATTGGCAGCAGAGTAGATTTGAAGAACTCATGCTCTTTGACGAGAGAAGGCTGAAAGCACTGTACCATGTTCAGGGTTATCAACACAGAATTGGTAGGGCTTTCAACAAGAAAGTTAGGTCCAGGAATTTGAAAGAAGGAGATTAGTGCTCAAAGATAACCGAGCTCCCATTCACGACCCTAGGGGCAAGTTCAGACCCAATTGGACTGGTTCTTATATCATCAAGTCTATTTGGTCGGGTGGAGCTGTCGTTCTGATGGACCTAGATGGCCTAGAGTTTTCACAACCGATCAACATAGACAAGTTGAAGAAATATTTTCCCTGAGAGGCTCGCTAGGCCGAAAACCCAAAAGGGCAACCTAGGCAAAAGTTAGAGCATGAAAATTTTGAAATTATAAAAACTGAGCTCGCAAGTTTGAAAACCCGCAAAGGGCAGCCTCAGCAACAGCTAGAGCGCAAAAGGAGAGTGTTAATACTCGAGTGAACCCAAGTCGAACTACGTAAGGCTTGATTCCCATCTTTGGGATACATAGGCAACTTCATGTCTGAAGTCCAGCCATAAACACTTCCCCGATCAACTTTGTCCAATATGATCATGTTTGGTCATCTTTGTCTATTCAACATCCGAGAGCTTAGTTGTAATCTCCAGTATAGTGCTATTCAGACTAGGGGCAACTTTCCAGTTGCTGGAATCTGGGGTTTTACATCTCAGTGACAGATCTCAGGCACGTCCAGTTCTGATCCACATCGGAAATGGTTTTGAAAAGTTTTAATAAAAGTTGATTTTGGTCAAATTAATCTTTTTACAACTTAGGCCATTTTTGGACCCAAACGGAAAATTTTCAGTACCCACAACCTTCAATTTCATTGATTTCAACATAGAGTTCTCTTACTCTTGAATACAAATTGAAGTCGCTTCTTTATTACATTCATAAAGAAAACTTGAAAGTTCTAATTAAAAGAAATAAATCTGGGGCATAGTCAGGTGTTCCTGCGTCCTCTTCCAGAGCTGGTTGAAGCCTCGGATGCCAAGCTAGGCCTAACCTGTGCCTCTTCATTGAGCCAATCTATGCACTCATCAGAAAGGGTGTAACTGAAAGTGGGAGCGGGGGCTAGAAGCTCTCTCTTCCTCCATGCCATGGCATACCGAGCAAGATGTGCGCGTCGGACCAGAAATGTAGCAAGGTACTCAATCCCCTCTTCCGGACAAGTCTGATCATGTCCGAACTGGCGCCGGAACCAGAACGGAAAGTAAAACACGCAGTGTATCAAGCCTATCAACTAGATCCCAGGCTGACGGGTCATGCTGTAACTCATTGCCGATAAATTGAGCCAAGGGCAGCGCCAAGCAATGTGGTCTGCAGACAAACTGCACATCCAGTTGTACCACAATCCCTCATCCGGAGCATCGACTAGGCGTCGCCGGAAGAAAATGCTGCGAGCTGAATATGCCAGACACGAGTCCACTACTCTTAATTTGTCCATCAATAATACCTGGGGAGGGATAAAAAATGAGAGATTAAAGAATAGAGAGGTGTTCATTGAGAGAAAAAGTGAGCAGAGGGTTTTGAGAAAAGAAAAAAACCGAGCCTAAGGGCCGAGTGATGTGAGCAACATATGTGAGATGGGGTGGGAAAAATTACCTGCAATAGTAGTGGACTCCCTGCAAGCCTAGCCGTCTCCCGGCGATGAAAAGCGTCTAAGCCCATCAATGTCTCGGCCAATGTCATGGCAATGCAGCTTTTACCCTCTTTCAGGCCCTCGGCCACCTCAATCAAATGAGTGCTAAACCCGCCGAAGCCTAGGGCAAGCAAGAAATGAGATAGCAAGCATAAGCAAAGCGCGTGTTGCCGATAACTCTGCCAATGATGGTCGCCGCGGTTACCAGCATCAGAAAACCGACAAACCAAGCTTGGAATGTCCAGCTCCCCATCATGAATCAATGATCGAGCGTCATGCAAAATGAGGCCGCACATCCATCCTAAGGCTTGGACATGGCCGAATCGGAGTTGAGGAAAGATTTCTTCATTACGCTCGGATTCCATTAAAGCTTGGAAGTCCTCGTAAGTAGGACACATTTCTTGGCTGCAAAAGCTAAAGACGTGTGTTACCAGATTCCAAAACCTTGCCGCGGCATAGAGGAATGGAAAACGCAGCGGGGTGTCACCCAACGGGAATAGCGCATTTATGCTGAAACTCTGGAAATTCAGTTTTTCCGAGCCATCCAAGTTGGCAATCCAGTTTGTGAGATTCTGGGCAAGAATTGCTTCCATTCTATGCAAAAACAGTGCTGAAATGAGCAAACTACGAAGTTGGGGCTTCTGGAGAAGATAAGGTGTGAGTGGAAGACAGGTGTCAACATTCTAGTGGAATTTCTATAAGAGGGGAGGCCCTCCTCCCTTCTTAGGGGTTCAAGAACCTGATATAGAAGTAAGATATAAGCTCTCTCTCTATATCTCTCTCTCTAGATTTGTGTGTGTGTTTGTGATCAAAAGTGTATTTTGTTCATATTTTTAAACTAAGGCACCTGGTGTTACACCTTCCTTGAGTTGCTGAGGTACTAAGGAGTTGGTTTTGAAGTTCTTGAGCTGGTTTTGATCCAAGGAAGTTGCTGGAGTTGGTGTTCTTGGAGGTGTTCTTCAACGGTAAGCAAACTACTTTCGATACCCCTTTCTTGCATGAGCTTTTAGCCTATCTTGCATATTGTTTTAAGATTAGCTATAAATTGTAAAAAGTTCTCATATTGTATGCTTAAGATGATTGTTTAAGGTCACTTTTTGGTTGGGGGTTGTCCACCCCCTCTTAGGCCTTGTTTGGCCCTATTTTATGCCTTTCCTTTTGAGCTTTGGAACCTTTTCTTTTTGACCTTCTCACCACTAAAATCCAAAGGATTTTCAATGGTGGAGAAGTGGTTTTGAGGTCTTGAATAGGAGAGGGACAACCCCCCTCTCCTTGTGTCTTTAATGCTCGCATAAATGGCTTATGTTTGTGCACATGTGCTTAGCTTGTTTGAGCTTCATTTCAGTATATATTAGGCTTTATTTTTCCATGATATACCTTTTTTTTTACTTGGTTTAGGCACGTCATGCATGCTTCATGTACTTGTCTTGTAATCCCATGATTTGGCCTAACATGCATCGTGTTGTAACATGTCTTTCTAGCATGATTTTGGCTCGACTTCAAGAAGCTTTTATCCATGTTTTGGTATGCTTGAGGTCTGATTTTGGTTGTCTTGGTCATCCATGACTTGTTTTGTGTAGCTACCATGCAATCTAGCTTGTAGGCTTTGAGTATTGAATCCTCTAGCATACTTTACTTGGGCCATTTCAGTGATTTGGAATCATTTGTCATGCTATTTCAGTCCATATTTCATGCTTGCATGCTTGCATTTGTCATCCTTTCAATGCCTTGAAGAGTTGGTGCCTTATGCTCCATGATCGGGTCATTGTGCATGCCTCTATGCTTGGGTCATTTAGATGCCATCTAAGTAGGTTTTTGAGTTTGTTTTAACATGCCATAACTCTGATTTTGGTTGTTTAAATCATGCCATGTTTGGTTGTATTGGGTTTAGTGTAACACCTCTTTTGTGGCCTTGAATGCCACATGTTTGACCCCTTTGTTTTAGCTTGTTTTGGCTTTGCTCATTGCATGCTTTAGGCTCACTTTGCCATGATTTAGGAGTTTTTTGGGTTATGCTCGCCATATGCCCTTTGTTTTGGGTAGCTTTGGTTCAAATCCCTTAACTAGTCTTGGGCTTTAGGCCTTAGGCATGCCATGCTTGACCTGCTTAGGTGATTTGGCATTACTCCTAGCATCATTTCAGAACATGTAATGTTGTCACATTTGCATGCTTTCCATTCCTTTTAAGCGTGCTTAAAAGTTTCCTTCTTATGCTTAAGTGTTAGGCCAATTGGCATGCATGTTTGTATGTGCATTTGTCCTCATTTCCATAGCATTTTGGCTACTGATTTGGACCTGTTTGAGAGTTGTCCATTTTGGTTTAAGACCATCCCTGCATGTTGTTGCATGCTTGCCTTGCATTTTGTCACATGCTTGTTGCATATTTGGTAAGAATTGCATGTTGTAGCATGCTAGTTCAATTGCACATTGTTGTATACTTGGTCCATGACATGTTGTCACATGCTTAGCGCACCATATGCTTAGTTTTCATTTTGCATGCTTGCTAGCTTGCATTTGGTTGCATTGTAGGTTTAGGTTGCATTGCATTCGACATGCTTGTTACCTTAGCCATATGTACATATTCAAGTCCTATCGCATTTGGCATGCTTAGGTCACATAGTATTGCATTTCCGTATTTCATTGTATTTGACATACATGCATTGCATTGTGCTTGCTTTGGGGTGTCAAACCAAACACGAGGAATGAGGAACGTTCGTACTTGAAATGACGAAACGCGCCTCAATCCTCGGTCGCCGACATTCTTGATCCAACATGATAGAATGATAGGCATTCATGTGTTTTGTTCATTCATTGTACATTAACTTGCACACTTGGCTCCTTGGCCATCATGCGTTAAAACGCGTGATTGATGGCCTGAGGGTCGAGAACCATACTCCTTAGAGTCTTTAAACATGATAAGGAGGGTAGTGGTGCAAATATTACCTTGAAAATGCATTGCCATGCTCTGTTTGTCCTCTGCTACAGCAAAACAGGATTTTGCAGGAAGAGATGGCCGGTCGACTACTTTCAGTGCCGATCGGCCATGAATTGTTGGCCGATGTTCCCACAAATGGTCGATGACCAGTTCCCCATGGCCGGTGGCCATATCTCTTGGCCGGTGACCTCCCACAACACTCAGGGAGTGGTTCAGGAGCATCCTTGAGACTTGTGTAGTCTTTAGAGATGCAGAGCAGTGTAAACAGAGGCAGCATGAGCATGGCAATAGATTTCCGAGCGGAGCCGAGCATGCGTGCACTTGTCCCTCTTCCCGAGGCCTCTTTACTGCTTATGTAGCTTAATTGATTTGTTAATTAGTTCAGTGTTGTGCAATAATTAATTAGCTTGTTAGTTAGTTAATTAGTCAATTTGTATTATTCTTTCGGACCCTCCGTCGAGAGGGCGAATTTTGTAATGAGTGTGCGTGAGTGTGTGAATGTCTTCCAACCCCACGTCTTTCTCCCTTTTACTTACCTGCCTTTGATGGTTAGTTTAGGGTCATTTTTAATTAGCATCCTTATGTTATGCATGTTTGCATCATTCATTTGTCTTGTATACACCAGGCTCGGTGCATCATACAAACTGCATTGTATTTCAATACCAAGTTGAATACATGTATCAAATTTAGCATTCACATGTCATCTTAGAATAGCCGAGCCTATCTTAGTTGCATTTTTGCATGCGTTGCATTAGGCATTGTTGACATAGCTAGGATCATGCATTTGATTACTAACTAGCTTCCTTTGTTTTAGCTCGGAGTACACTGTAAGTGTTTATGCTTTAGCATCTTGCATGTGTGTGAGTGTTGCCATGATAGCATGCTTGCCATGAGGTTATTTGCTTATGTGATATAACTGCCTGAATGCCTGTGGGTGAAGGTTGGATTACTTGAATTGGAACAATTCATCAAATGCGAGTTTTAATCCCACTTGCGGAGTGGCAAAATCATGTTTTCTAAGCCCACCTGAGGGTGGCAAATCCACATCTTAGCCTACTTGCGAGTAGCACCTTCAAACCATTTTAAAACAAACAAGCATGAGTTGTTTTGTTCCAACTTAGGTGATCTAATCTATACTTGAATGTTGTGCACATCACATAGTAATTCTAGCTAATACACCGGAATAAGAACACATGTGTTTTCAAAAACAAAATATCATGTTACTACAGGCCGATCTTTGATCGGGCGAGCGGGGGTGCTCATAGATGACCTTCCCCAATCGTACCCAAGTTCCGGAGCCAAGGCAACTTTGGTGATGACGGACACGTGGCCTTAGGCACGAGTCAGGGTTTTCTAAATTCCCCAAAATAAAATATTTAGGTGGCGACTCTATATTTGGCAAAGCAGTCCATGTTTGGCACTTCTTTCTTAAAAATTAGTTTTCCAAAACGATTTGCCGGATTTGGACTCTTTGGTGATTTATCAATCTCACATCGCACATTGTGAGATCAGATTAAGAACCATGACATTTGAGTCCGAACTGTAGCACGAAGGCCCTCGGGGCGCGTCTACAATATTGCTCTTTTATTTTGTTGTGAAATTTTTGTAAGCCAAAGGCTAAACATGTATGGGTCTGGGACGCCACTTTTGTGTAACCGGGCTTAAGCCTTGGAAGTTGTAGCCCGTAAGGGCATTTTATTTATTTGGAGACTATGTGTTTCACATGCTACAGATTTATACGTTTTCTTACCAATGAATGTATAATTCGCATGTGAAATTTTTGTATAAACGTTATTGATTCATGATGTAAAGGTTGGAGTTATGCCATTATTATTTCGAGGCGTTACAAAATATAAGAATAATCATAGTAATAATAAGAATAAAGCAAAGATCACATGGGTGTGTTGGAACAATCTTCTATGTAAATAAAATAATATGAAACAATTCAAACATAATAAAATAAAACTTACAGTATTTATTTTGTAGAACCGAATAAATAATTCAAAGACCAAGTCGAGTGTGTGACACTCTGTCCTTAAGATAGATTCGCCCCGCTACGGTGCTTACGGTTGAGTGGCGTCTATCTCCCAAGATACAATGATCTTCACAAAATTGTTGTAGCACACCAACCAAAATTGTACGGCGAACCAAACCTTGTGTTCTATACTCTCTTAAAATTTAATCTAAAGCTAATATATGAAGAATAAATGCACTAGAACAAAATGGACAGCAAAGAGACAAAAATCAAACTTTCCTTTTTTAGATCTATGGACTGTTGAAAAAAGATTATATTTATAGGCAAACATAAGAGCCGAACAGGTTCCAAAGTTTGAAGTGAAAAGGTGCACCAAAGAGTTGAACAGGAAAACCAACTATTCAAAGTTGTTTTGACCGTTGCTAAGACCAAAAATTTCAAACAATCCTGACCGTTGCTTTGAACACATATTCAAACAATTTGAAAAGAAAAAATCCATTGGTATTAGAGGTGGAACAGTTTCTAAACAAATGGAATACTTATATTAAACTATTTGAATAGTTTAATCATTTTTTAGGAAACCACTTTAGGAAATCAAAAATAAATTTATATTTAAATTAAATTTAAATTTAGAATTAAATTTAAAATCCCACAATTACAAACTATAGAAAACCACTTAGGAACCCAAAATTAGAATTTAGAATTATATTAAATTCCCACAATAATTTTTATTGAAAAAATTCAAATGAATTTTATCTAAAAAATTAATGTTAGACCCGAAAACGACGTCAACTACCCATTCACTCATAAATGGTTTTGACATTCGATCTTCATCGTGTGACTTGCCACGCGGCAAGGAACACTTCACCTCTTCGGACCCACCCCAAAAGTTGTTTGGGCCCACTCAAATTTGGGCTAAAAAATATGCCTATATTAAACCATTTTTCCAACAATCCCCCACATGAATGGAATTTGACAGAGAGAAAATGCAACAACATGATCTAATTACAGAGAGTACAGAAATTGGTAATATTCTGCAAAGGATAGGTAGTTTTTTGCTTTGAACCTTCCCTTGTGAGACACTATCGGATTTATTAGCTAACCAGTGAATATGATGTCTTGAACTGTTCAGTCGTTTGTGTAAACCAAGACAATAGGACTCATACAGTATATCCCAGACACAATTTAGTTCTCACTATTGTGTTCATTTTGGCCCTAAACAACCTGGTCTATCATGAGTTCTCTAAAGACTTGTAGCCCGTCACAAATCTTATAGAACCGACCCAGTTCACACTCACATAGGTGATTCTTATGAAGAGTATCCTGCCATACTCCACTAGGTTTACCTAGATATAAGAATCATTAAAATTTTACTTAACCTCAAACGCTGCAGACATCACTATTTCATCAAAGAAATGGGTAGCAGTTAGACTCCCCAGTGATCCTTCTGAGTCATTCATAACTCGGTTGACCCTTCGAACCTAGATCTTGGGATCTCCAGTCAACTAGGTTGGGTTGCCGTTGTGGTAACTCATATTTAATAGGCATTAGTCCCATTCCCCTCGATGAATTCTCAACTAACTCTCTTGCTAACCCTTTGGTTAGTGGATCCGCTATGTTGTTTTTAGACTTAACATGTTCCATGGAAATAATTCCATTAGAGAGTAGTTGTCTTATGGTATTATGTCGACGACGAATGTGTCTAGACTTACCGTTATACATATGACTCTGTGCTCTACCTATTGCTGATTGACTATTGCAATGTATGCATATAGCAAGCATCGGTTTTGGCCAAATTGGAATATCTTCAAGGAAGTGGCAAAGACATTCTGCTTCTTCCCATGCTTTGTCTAAAGCTATGAATTCTGATTCCATAGTAGACCTAGCAATACAAGTCTGTTTGGAAGATTTCCAAGATACAGCCGCCACACCAAGAGTAAAGACATACCCACTGGTGGACTTCGAGTCTCTAGTATCCGATATCCAATTTGCATCACAGTATCCTTCAAGTACTGCTGGATATATAGTATAATTTAGCCCAATGTGACGAGTGAATCAGAGATATCTTAGAACCCTTATAATTGCTTTCCAGTGTTCTACTCCCGGATTACTCATATATCTACTTAATTTACTTACTACATAAGCTATATATGGGCGAGTGCAGTTCATCAAGTACATTAAGCTTCCAATAATTTGGGCATACTCTAATTGAGAAATACTTTCCTGTATATTCTTAGAAAGATACAAATTAACATCTATAGGAGTTCTAGCAAGATGATCATCATCTTTGCTGAATTTGTCAAGTATTTTCTCAATGTAATGAGATTGTGGCAAAGCATATCCTTATGATGTTTTGGTAATTTTCATACCAAGAATTACATTAGCAATGCCCATGTCTTTCATGTCAAAATGTTTATTCAACATTTTCTTGGTAGTTTTAATCATGTCTTTATTACTACCTATGATGAGCATATCATCTACATAAGGACATACAATGACATAACCTTTGTCAGTGTTTTTAATAGAAACACATTTGTCACACTCATTAATTTTAAATCCATTTGACATCATTGCCTTGTCAAATTTCTCATGCCATTGCTTTGGCGCTTGTTTTAAACCATATAATAATTTAACCAATTTGCACACTTTCTTTTCTTTTCCTAGAACAGAAAAACCTTCTGGTTGTTCCATGTAAATTTCTTCATTTAACTCACCATTTAAGAAAGCGGTTTTCACATCTATTTGATGAATTTCTAGATTGTATAGAGATGTAATGGCAATTAGCATTCTAATGGATGTTATTCTAGTAACCTGTGAGTATGTATCAAAGGAATCAAGACCTTCTTTTTGTCTAAATCCTTTGACCACAAGTCTTGCCTTGTATTTGTCAATTGATCCATCCGCTTTCAATTTTCTTTTGAAAATCCACTTGTACCCAAGAGGTTTATAATCTGGTGGCAAATCCACCAATTCCCAAGTGTGATTTTGCAAGATGGATTCAACTTCACTGTTGACAACTTCTTTCCATAAAGGAGCTTCAAGACTAGACATAGCCTTTTTAAAAGTTAAAGGCTCATTTTCTAACAAATATGTTAGAAAATCTAGACCAAAAGATTTTGAGGTTCTAGCACGTTTACTACGTCTAAGTTCCTCTTCCTCATTTTTTTCTAACTCTTGCTCTTGATCATGTTCTTGATCATTACTAGTAATAGCATCAAAAGATCTCTTATTATTACTAGTTTCTTGTCCGGTCTTATTGTGGAAACACATGTTCAAAGAAAGATGGATTTCGAGATTCAATAATAGTATTTACATGCATTTCGAAATGTTCTGATTTATGAATCAAAAACCGATATGCACTACTATTCTTGGTATAACCAATGAAAATGCAATCAATTGTCTTAGGACCTATCTTAGTCTTTTTAGGACTAGGAATAGCCACTTTAGCCAAAGACCCCCACACTTTTAAGTATTTGTAGGATGGTACTCTTCCATGCCACAATTCATAAGGTGTTTGATTCACTTTCTTCCAGGGTATTTTATTTAAAATATAATTTGCAGAAAGTATTGCTTCCCCCCACAAGTTCTGAGGTAATCCAAAACTTATTAACATGGCATTCATCATTTCTTTTAAAGTCCTATTTTTCCTTTCAACAATTCCATTTTGCTGAGGTGAGTAAGGAGCAGTGGTTTGATGAATTATTCCATGTTCTTTACAAAATTCACCAAAAGGTGATTCATATTCACCACCTATATCACTTCTTATTTTCTTGATTTTCTTACAAAGTTGATTTTCAACTTCATTCTTATATTGAATGAAAGTTTCCAAAACTTCATCCTTGGTTCGAATTAAATAAACATAACTATATCTAGTATAGTCATCTATAAAAGTGATAACATACTTTTTCTCACCTCTAGTTTGAATTGATTTAAAATCACAAATGTCACTATGAATTAATTCAAGTGGTTCCGTACTTCTTTCAATTGAATAAAAAGGAGTTTTAGATAATTTTGCCTCAACACAAGTTTCACATTTATGATTTGAATCAATGTCAAATTTAGGTAAACATTCCATATTAATTAATCTACGTAAAGATCCATAATTAACACGTCCTAGTCTACCATGCCATAAATTTGAAGACTCAAGCAAGTAAGAAGAAGATGTATTATTATTATTAACTGAGGGTACAACGGTCATTACATTTAACTTCAAAAGGTCATCAGACATGTAACCTTTTCCTACATGCATCCCATTCTTAGTAAGTACAAATTTATCACTCTCAAATACTTGCCTAAGCCCATTCTTACACAACAGAGATCCGGAAACAAGATTCTTGCGAATGTCCGGTACATGCAGCACATTGTTGAGAGTGAGTTCCTTTCCAGATGTCATCTTAAGTACAATCTTTCCTTATCCTTCAACTTTGGAAGTTGAGAAGTTGCCCATAAAGAGTTGTTCACCATTGTCTACTACAGAATAAGATGTGAACATCTTTTTGTCGGCATAAATATGGCGAGTAGCACCAGTGTCCACCCACCATTCTTTAGGATTTCCGATAAGATTTGCCTCGGAAACCACTGTAGAAAGATTGATGTCTTCGACACCATTGGAAATATTGTCCACTTCGGTCATATGGGCTTGAGTAGGCTTCTTGCTTGTTCTTCTTTTGCTTTTGCCTTTGCTACGGCAATCTTTGGCCTGATGTCCCTCTTTGTCATAGATGTAACATTTCCCATTAAACTTGTACTTTTTATTACCCCCTCCCCTTTAGAGCCTTGTGATGAACTTTCTCTAGAAGACTTTCGTTTCTTGGTTTTTAAAGCATGTTCCACCACATTTGCCTTAGACTCCATAGGATGCTTACCAGCCCGCTTTTCAGAATTGCAGTTGTCCTCCTCAATCCTCAAACGCACAATTAATTCGTCCATAGAAATTTCTTTACGCTTGTGTTTGAGGTAGTTCTTGAATTCCTTCCAGCCTTTTGGTAATTTTTCAATTAAGGCTGCAACTTGGAAGGATTCACTGAGAGACATGCCTTCTGCGTGAATGTCATGCAGAATGAGTTGGAAATCTTGAGCTTGGCTTATCACAGTTTTTGAATCAACCATTACAAAATCCAGGAATCTGCCAACCACAAATTTCTTTTAGCCGGCATCTTCCGTTTTGTACTTTTTCTCCAACGATTCCCAAAGTTCCTTTGCTATCTTGATTGGACTGTAGACGTTGTATAATGTGTTGTCAAGTCCGTTCAAGATGTAATTCCAGCAAAGGAAATCGGCATGTTTCCCGGCATGAACCGCAGCAACCACTCGCGGTCAGTTTCATCCTCTTTCAGGATAGGAGCATCTTCACGTCGGAAACGAGCCAGGTTCAGAGTTGTAAGATAGAACAACACTTTCTGTTGCCATCTTTTAAAGTCAGTTCTTGAGAACTTCTCTAGCTTTTCTCCATGATTTATTGGTACTGTCACCACAGGAGAGGGGATTGGTGCAATTGCAGCCACCACAGTAGTAATTGTTTGGGCATTAGTCTCAATAGCCATCAATTCTAATTTATAAAACAAAATTATAATTAGAATTTTATACTACACAGAAAATTTAAACCAAAAAACACAAAATTTTAAATTTTGTAAAAATAAAAGAAACAGGAATTGTAACTTTTATTTCCAATTAATTTCAAAATAAAGTAAAATAAAATTTTATTTAAACAAATTAAACCAAAACTTACAGAAATAAATTATGTTAAAATAAAAGAAATAAAACAAAATGTAACTTTTATTTTCAATTAATTTGGAAATAAAATAAAATTTTAATTAACCAAATTAATTCCACACAGAAAACTAATCCAAATTCACAGAAAATTAAAAATAAAAGAAACAAGAATGTAACTTTTATTTTCCAATTAATTTGGAAATAAAATAAAATTTTATTCAACCAAATTAATTCCACACAGAAAATTAAATTCTGTAAAATAAAAAAATAAGAAAATAACTTTTATTTTTTCAATTAATTTGGAAATAAAATAAATTTTATTTAACCAAATTAATTCCGCACAGGAAATTAAATTCTGTAAAATAAAAGAAATAAGAAAATAACTTTTATTTTTTCAATTAATGTAACGCCCTAAAAAATAAACCCAATATATAATATTAACATGCATCATTATAATAAAAGGAAGAATATTATTCCATTCATCAGAGTAAACTTATTAAAAGACATTACATGTAATAAAGAAAGTAAATGCCCTATGGGCTTACATCTTTCCAAGCCAACACTTGGATACAAAAATATGAGTACTAACTCATTTACAAGGTAAGCCCTTGGCAAAGTTAAGCCCTTGGCTTGAATCCTTACATGTAATATCAAATAAAACAAATAACAACTAATCTAAATGAGTCTTCAACTCTAAATCCGTCCAAGCTAATTCCTTGGAGGTAGTCCATCACCTGAACCTGAAAATGATGTTCCCATAAAGGGTAAGCCACAGCCCAGTAGAAAAATACTAAACCAAGTATAAGAATTAACTAAAGCAGTAGCATTCGATAGATGGTTAACACAAGATAGTCAATTACATCAATATACAATTTCATGACACTAATGTCTATGACACATTTCACTTTCCTTTTATACAGATATGGCTCAGAACCTGGCCAAATAACTCAACAGGGATAACAAATCAAGTTAAACCTTTCTTATAACATAATGGATACACATGTTGGTGTTGTATCAATCTCAATCAAAATTCACTGCCATACTTCCCAATTGATACACATTTTAGTGATGTATCTAATCAAACAACAAACACTCCAGTAGATAAGCATAAGAGCTGTATCATAACTGTAATGGGCGAGCATATGAGCTGCGACCCTGGGTCCATCCCCTATCTTCCCACAAACATTAACCGGTTTAGAGGTACATCCCCTATCTTCCCCTAAATCGTGGAGTACATCCCCTATCTCCTCCCAAACACAAGTAATGCATATAAACACAAAGTCATATACACAATCAATCAATACATAAATTTAATGTATTATTCCAACTTTTATACACAACGACAATGCCAATTGATTAGTTTCAGTTTTCCCTAATCCACATGCAATGTCTACAACAATCATGACTATCCTCCACCGATAGCCAAAACAGTTATTTATAAGCAGGAAATAAATGTTTAACACATATAATCTCAATTTCAAAGATAAGTGGTTAAATTATCCAACTACATCCTTTAATCTCATAACTTCTCAATATTATGAATTAAACCCATTTTCCACACCTTTCCCAAAATTAATTATACGAATTAATTTTATTACAACAATTAGGGCATTTTAATTATAAAACAAACCCTAGCTTTTCTCAATATTACCTAACAACCCAACATATCAGAAATACCAGAACTTAGGATTAAAACCTATAAGATGGAGTAGGAAATTCCTACCTCGAAGCAAAGAACTCGAATGGAGAAGATGGAGATGACGACCCCAATACCAAAGTGCTCCAAACCCAAGATTGTTCCCATCAAAACGAAGCCCTCATCTCACTCTAGGGCAGAAACTCACTCTAAGAAGATCAAACCTAAGAGAGAAGGTGTGTAGAGGGAGAGAGAACTCGTACCTAGGGTTTTGGAATCTGAAAGAGGATGAAAAAACTAATCTGAAACCCGCTGCTGCCTATTTAAACTGGACAGGCTCGCTTGAGCGAAGACTTGGTCGCTCGAGCGACCAGACACAAGAAAGACTCGCTCGAGCGAAGAAAAGCTCGCTTGAACCAAAAACTCGATGCTTCAGGTCTGCAACCCAGAAGCTCGCTCGAGCGACGAAATGCTCGCTCGAGCAAAGAACTCGAAAACATACACCTCGCTTGCTCGAGCGAAGGAATCTCGCTCGAGCCAAGAAACACAGCTCTCAGGTCCTAGGCCCAGACGCAGACTTTCGCTCGAGCGACCAAACCCTGGCTCGAGCGAATGACAAAAACAACATCTCGCTCGAGCGACCAACTCCTCGCTCGAGTGAAGGACTCAAAAACTGGACAGCAACTCTTGGTTTCCAACCCAACCAACCTGTAACAAAACCTGCCCAACAAATCCCATGACTCAAAAATAAGGAATTAAAGGACAACAACTACAATATAGTAACAACCAAATCTCCGGTGCATAAGTCCGGGTACAACAACCAAATGGGAAAAGACCGGGGTCACTATAATTAATTTGGAAATAAAATAAAATTTTATTTAACCAAATTAATTCCACACAGAAAATTAATTTCTGTAACACTTCAATAATTAAAATACTAAAAAAAAAAATTAAGTAATGAAAACTCATAAAATAATTTCTAAAACCCAAAATTAATTTCTGAAAAAATTTCACAAAAATATATTCTGAATTGTTAATTACACCAGTATCGTACTACTAGTTGTCAAAGAAAAGAGATGGTATATTACTACTATCTGTCAAATAGCATACAATCACTATTTGTTTTTCCAACCATAATATTATTTTGAAAATCCACAGAACATAATTTTCTTAAAAGAAGAAAGAGAAAAGGAAACAAACGAAAAATTCTGTAAACAGAATAATTCGAATCTTTCTTAAGATTGTTGGAACAATCTTCTGTGTAAATAAAATAATATGAAACAATTCAAAAAAAATAAAATAAAACTTACACTATTTATTTTGTAAAACCAAATAAATAATTTAAAGACCAAGTCGAGTGTGTGACACTCTATCCTTAAGACAGATTCGCCCCGCTACGGTGCTTACGGTTGAGTGGCGCCTATCTCCCAGGATACAATGATCTTCACAAAATTGTTGTAGCACACCAAACAAAATTGTACGGCGAACCAAACCTTGTGTTCTATACTCTCTTAAAATTTAATCTAAAACTAATTTATGAAGAATAAATGCAATAGAACAAAATGGACAACAAAGAGACAAAAATCAGAATACCCTTTTTCAGATCTACGGACTGCTAAAAAAAGATTATACGTATAGGCAAACATAAGACCCGAATAGGTTCCAAAGTTTGAAGTGTAAAGGTGTACCAAAGAGTTGAACAGGAAAACCAACTATTCAAAGTTGTTTTGACCGTTGCTAAGACCAAAAATTTCAAACAATCCTGACCGTTGCTTTGAACACATATTCAAACAATTTGAAAAGAAAAGATCCGTTGGTATTAGAGGTGGAACAGTTCCTAAACAAATGGAATACTTATATTAAACTATTTGAATAGTTTAATCATTTTTTAGGAAACCACTTTGGGAAATCAAAAATAAATTTATATTTAAATTAAATTTAAATTTAGAATTAAATTTAAAATCCCACAATTACAAACTTTAGGAACCCAAAATTAGAATTTAGAATTAAATTAAATTCCCACAATAATTTTTATTGAAAAAATTCAAATGAATTTTATCTAAAAAATTAATGTTAGACCCGAAAACGACGTCAACTACCCATTCACTCATAAATGGTTTTGACATTCCGTCTTCACCGTTTGACTTGCCACGCGGCAAGGAACACTTCACCTCTTTAGACCCACCCTAAAAGACGTTTGGGGCCCACTCAAATTTGGGCTAAGAAATATGCCTATATTAAACCATTTTGCCAACAGGGTGTACGAAAAATAAAAATAAAAAGAGAGAGAAAATGATATGTAAAAAAATAATGATGGGACAAGCCTATGTGATTGAGTTGAAAAATAGATTGTTTTGTTTGAATAGAACGAGTGTGTAGGCCTGAGAGAGAATTCTGGGTGGGTTTAATTAAAAAATTGTGAAGCTTATGGGTTTGTGAGCAACCATGATGGCAGAGATGCCGGAGTTGGGAGATGCAGCGAAGTGAAGATAATGATGGTGAAGAAGCTCTGGCGGTTATGGTAAGACAACAAATAGGATTGAGGTCTAGTGAGTGGCCAAGGCAAGGTTGCTGCTTGTCAGTAGGGTGAAAAACACCAAGAACTTAACCAAGAACTCTGATACCATGTTATAATATCTAAGAGAGAGAAAAAGAATATTATATTGAAAGTTATAACAGTATACAAGACTCTTTTATATGGGAGGAGTAAAACTTAAGTATGGTAATTTTAAATATGATAATAAATATAAATAATATACATAATAGACAGAATATATAATTATTATATTTAACATTACCAAACAATTGCAAGCATTTCAAATGGAACCTAAACACTCCTCATTACTTCAATATTAATAGAAAAACAATCATAATGATTTTGACTCTAACCCATGCAGCTGCTCAAGTTAAATATTTGATTAAAAAAGGTGTACCGGCATTTTGTAATGTGTTGCTAAAATCAATAGAAATGCTGCTAAAAATATTAGCAATAGTTTTTTGTCTTAAGCAGCGGTGCTAATTAAATATTGTTTAAGGTTTTTCGAGATGCCTCAAAAAGGCCATCTCATCTGATTGTTTGATGTCACTATGTGTTATAGTGGCGTTTTTATTAAACGTAGCTAAATATTTTAATTAAACGTAGCTAAATATTTTAGAATCTCAAATTTTCTTAATTTTTCCTTTTCCCTTATTCACACTTGTTTATTAAATGGAATTTTCAAAATTCATTACACAATTTTTTTTTATAAATAACATTCACTTTGTTTGGTTCTAATTTGTAGAATTCAATTTCCTAAAAATTAAGTTTTTTATTTTTCATTTTTTTGTTTTTAGTGAATTTTTTTAATATTTAAAGAAATTGTTTTTTTTTTAATTTTTAGATACACTTAATACAAATACAATTAAAAAATATAATATTCGTGAAAAAAAAATTAAAAATTTACTAAATACCAAAAATTTTAAAAAATAAAAATTCAGTACATTTTCATATTCTTGTGTATTTATTAACTTTTTTAAATATTTTTTTTATAAATATTTAATTTTTAGGTACATTTAGGTTATGTGCATGTAAAAGTAAAAAATTTGTTTAAGAAAATTAAATTCAAAAATTTCGAACCAAAAGTACAAAGATATTATACAACATTTCTGTATGTAACACTAATATATTTATGTTCGGAGGCCTGCAAGTTATTTTAGCTGATGATGATGACATAAACAGAACCGTGACAAAAAGGCTGCTTGAGAAACTCAGTTGCTAAGTAACTACTATTTCATCTGGATTTGAATGTTTGAGTGCTCTTGGCCCTGTTAATGTATATATTAGATTTATATTTATATTTATATTTATCTCATTGTATTGTTGATATAGTCTCTCTCTCTCTCTCTCTCTCTCTCTCTCTCTATCTCCTTGTGTCACTATCTCTCTATATCTTTATCTCATTTTATACTTATCTAGGTTTGTAGACAACCTATAAATACAGGCTCTTCTATTGTATTCTATTCATTCAATATAATACATATACACATTTTCCATATTGCTTTCAACCATTCTAACATGATATCAGAGCTCTAGGTTCTACACTTATAGCTTCTTCTTTTTTGTGCTTAGTCTCGTACACAGTGGCACTACAGCATTCATTCCATCACCAATACACTCTGTTATCTTTGTTCCAGCACTGCTTCATCGTTTTTTTTAGACGATTCCAATGGCTGTAATCACAAACTTGCACCACCATAATATTTGTCTCTTCCAGACGATTCCAGAGCCACCAACCACGCTCCCCAACAAGCTTAGACGCGCTCTCACGCGCCAATTATTGTTTGGCGCGTCATTTATGATGCCACTAGCATCTATACACGCTACCAGACGCCAGTTGCCCAACAATCAGACGCCACGCGTCCGTCATGCACGCGCGTCCCTCTGCTTCCATCGTCTTTGACGTTAGCCCTAAGCGCATCAGCACTACAATACACTGCACGCCTGCTGCTATCGTGTGTTGCGTATCCTCTTGCTAACATGCGTCGTGCATCTGCTGACCCCCACTGCTACTATCGTGTGCCACGCACTCTCCTGCTAATGTGAGCCGTGCACTTGCTGACGTCATCCAACCCCTGCTGACGTCATATCTGCACACCAGACCTTTTTCTTTAGCTATTTTTGACCTTCCGAACTCACTGGTACGCTTTGTTTTGCTAATTTTTGCTCCTATAGCACAATGTTTCTCTATTTTACTTCATCAAACCACTGTTATGGATCGTCATGATGCTTCTCATCGAATCTCTGTTATCCTTGATGGCTCCAACTATGTGTTATGGGCCCAAGCCATGTCTGGTTTTTTGAAAGGGAAGAAACTTTAGCGCATTATCACTGGGAATGTGGTTCAACCTGTGAAAGAGGTTCATAAAACAGCTACCACATATGCAGACTGTTTAGAGGACTGGGACAGTAAGAATTACCTGATCATCACTTGGCTTCGAAATACTTCTGTTACCTCTATCAGTCTACAATTTGGTTGTTTTCAACTTCACTCCGTGACTGTTCCTACCAAAGACATTTGAGATTTTTTGACAGAACGCTATCAGGCTATGGGTCTTGCTCATCAGTATCAGCTTTAAAGTCAACTTCATCACTTATGTCAAGAGCCTAGTCAGTCTGTTAATAATTTCCTCTCTCAGATATATTTTGTGTGGGACCAGCTCGCTCTCTCCGAACCTGCCTGGCCTCATATTGAAGATGCTACTTTATTCACTCAGTATCGTAAACACCAACGATTGGTTCAGTTTCTCATGGCTCTCACTACCCAGTTTGAGCTTGTATGCGCATCTCTACTTCATCGCATTCCATTGCCCACTCTTAAGCAGGCAATTTCTGAGTTATTATCTGAGGAGACTCGTCTTGGCCCTCTGAAGACTCATCATGTGGATACAGTTCTTGCCATCCAGCGGCCCACAACTAGCAATCATTGTCAAAATTGGGGCCTTCCTTCTACTTATCTTCTGCTTTATTGCCCAGTCAGATCCTATCGGTACTGCAACCAGATTAGTCATAGTCATCTGCATCAAGATTGTTTTCGCAATCTAGACTGCTCATCTACTATTGGTGGAAATTTCTCACAAGATCGTTCACAACGTCCCGGGAATCAGTCTAGATCTCTGCCTGCTCATTGCACTATTGTTGCTGCCTCTAAGGAATTTTCTGAGCCCTTAGATCCAGCCACTCCTGTCTTTTCCCAAACTGATGTTGAAACCATGTTCAAACAGTTTCTCACCACCACCGGTACACCTTCTTCTACTGTTTTGTCTGTGACTTCAGGTACATCTTCTTGGTATTTTGACTCAGCCTGTTGCAATCATATGACTTCTAGTTCTACCCTATTTTCTTCTATTTCTTCCTTTCCTCATATTTCCTCCATTCATACTGCTGATGGTTCTCTCATGTATGTAAGTCATATTGGTTCTGTTTCCACCTGTCATATATCCTTATCAAATGTTTATCTTATTCATGCTCTCATTCAAATCTTATTTCTATTAGTCAATTATGTGAGCTTGGTCTAACTGTCACATTTTCTACTAATGGTTGTTTCGTACAGGATCCTCAGACGGGACAGACTCTTGGGATCGGCCGTAAGCATGGACGTCTCTATGAGCTCATCCATCTTCATGTTCCCCGACTCTACCCCGATAGTTACTCCTACATCTGCTTCCAGCATGTCTCCTTTTAATATTTGGCACTGTTGTTTAGGACATATTTTTGTTAGTCGTTTAAAGTCTTTAGTTTCTACTAGTCAGTTAGGTCATGTCATTCCCGATACTTTGGATTGTTTATCTTCTCAACTTGCAAAACAACCTACTTTATCATTTAATGCAAGTACTTCTGTTTCTCATGCACCATTTGATCTTATGCATTATGATATTTGGGGACCATCACCTACTACCACTATGGGGAGATCACGTTACTGTGTTGTCTTTGTTGATGATTTTTCACGTTTTTCATGGTTATTTCTCATGAAAAGTCGATCAGAACTCAAACAACTTTATTACAATTTTGCAAACATGGTCCAAACCAAATTTTCTAAAACCATTAAACTTTTTCGATCTGATAATGCTATGGAATATCGAGATCTTGACTTTCTCTCCTTCCTTCAGCGTCACGGTACTCAGCTTCATTATTGCTCTGCTGGCACGTCCCAACAAAATGGCCATGCTGAAGCCCTTCTTATCTCTTCGTCGTGTCCTGAATATTTTTTGGGGGAAGCTGCTCTTACTGCTGTCCACACTATCAATTGTGTTCCCACTCCTACTATCCATAATCAAACTCCTTATGCACGTTTACATGGCACCAGTCCTCCATACACAAATCTTCAATTTTTTGGGTCTGCATGCTTTGTTCTCCTCCAACCTCATGAACACACCAAACTTGAACCCCGTTCTTGTCTTTGTTGCTTTATTGGGTATAGAATTGAACATAAAGGCTATCGTTGTTGGGATACTATCTCTAAATGTCTTCATGTCTCTCTTCATGTGGTTTTTTGGGAGCATAAATGTTTTCATCCTTATCCTTGTTCCACTTATCATCATCTTCTACTTCCATTCTGTTTACTAATCCTTCTATCGATTTTTTCTCTAATGCCTTTGATGCAGGTTCGTCCTCTCTAGAGATGCCTTTGCCTACCCCTGATCCTGTCCCGACTGCTCCCTCTAATGGTCCCGTTGAGTCTCCTATCACCCTACCAGATCCTCCTTCCACCGGTCGTCCATATCGGGTAACTCAACCACCTATTCATCTTCATGATTATATTGTCAAGTCTACTATATTTTCTACTTATGAACCTACCTCCTATCATGAGGCTTGTACTAATCCTCTTTAGTAGCAAGCTATAATTGATGAATTATAGGCTTTAGACAAAGCTCATTCCTGGGATGTTATTGATCATCCTCCTAGAAAGACTGCGATTGGCTACAGATGGGTATACAAAATCAAGACCCATTTTGATGGCTCTATTGAGCGCTACAAAGCTCATCTTGTTGCAAAGGGCTTCACCGAAGAGTATGGCATTGATTATGAGGAAACTTTCACCTCGGTTGCTCGGCTTACCTCTGTGTGTAGCTTACTTGTTGTTGCCGCTGCTCACCACTAGGATCTTTTTCGAATGGATGTCAAAAATGCCTTCCTTAATGGTGAACTTCTTAAGGAAGTCTACATG
Source organism: Camellia lanceoleosa (assembly GCA_025200525.1). Classification (NCBI taxonomy): domain Eukaryota; kingdom Viridiplantae; phylum Streptophyta; class Magnoliopsida; order Ericales; family Theaceae; genus Camellia; species Camellia lanceoleosa. The sequence continues at coordinate 13,920,955 of CM045758.1, forward strand.
CAACCTCCCTCTGGGTCTGCTTATCCAACTCATAAGGTTTGCAAACTACAGCGTGCTCTCTATGGTCTCAAGCAGGCTCCACGAGCTTGGTTTGCAAAATTCAGTTCCACCATCCATGACTTTGGCTTCACCTCCAGCTCATATGACTCTACTCTATTTGTTTGGACCACTAATCATGGCACCACTCTTCTTCTTCTTTACGTGGATGATATTGTTACCACCGGTGATGATGTAGCTGGTATTCTTAGCCTCAAACAATTCCTCAATCCCCATTTTTAGATAAAAGAGCTTGGTACTCTTAATTATTTCTTAGGGCTTGAAATCTCTCATGATTCCATTGGTTATTATTTGTCACCAGCCAAATATGCATCCGATCTTCTGGCACGTGCTGGTCATATTAATTGCAAGACTACCTCTACTCCTGTTGATCGTCAGACTCGTCTCACTCCTCTTGACGGGGATCTTCTCTTTGATGCTACTCTTTATCGCCAGCTGGTTGGTAGTCTTGTCTATCTCACTGTGACTCGTCCTGACATTGCCTATGTTGTCCATCTTGTTAGTCGGTACATGCTGGCTCCCCATACCCTGCATTACATTGCTCTACTTCTCATACTTTGCTACCTTAAAGGCACTATGTTCCATGGACTCCACTACTCTGCTCACTCTTCTCTCGAGCTTCGTGCCTTTTCTGATGCTGATTGGGCTGGGGATCCTACTGATCGACGCTCCACCACGAGTTTCTGTTTCTTCTTAGGAGATTTTGTTCTTACTTGGCGCAGTAAGAAACAGTCCATCATAGCTCGCTCTAGTACTGAAACCGAATACCGTGCTCTTGCTGACACTACTCATGAACTTTTATGGCTTCGTTGACTTCTTGCTGATATGGGTGTTTCTTCCCCTAGTGCCACCTCTCTTTATTGTGACAATCAGAGTGCCATTCAGATTGCTCACAATAATGTCTTCCATGATCGCACCAAACATATTGAGATTGATTGTCATTTCATTCGACATCATGTTACATGTGGCACTGTTCGTCTTCTTCCTATTTCTTTTGCTGATTAACCTACTGATATTTTCACCAAGGCTCATCCTCCTAGTCATTTCTTTGATCTCATTTCCAAACTCAAATTGGTTGATGCTTACCCACATTGAGTTTGAGGGGGGCTATTAATGCATATATTAGATTTATATTTCTATTTATCTCATTGTATTGTAGATATAGTCTCTCTCTATCTCTATCTCCTACTATACTTATCGAGGTTTGTAGACAACCTATAAATACAGGGTCTCCTATTGTATTCTATTCATTCAATATAATACAGATACACATTTTCCATCTTGCTTTCAACCATTCTAACAGGCCCAACTGGGAATTTGTTTCAGGTAGTTGTGTTTAGATCTTCAAATGCCTGAAATGTATGGGTTTGAAGTGTTAATGAGAATCAGAAAGTACCGAAGCCACAATTGGCCATTGATCAAAGCCCTCACTGCAAGTGTGGAGGAACATGTTTGGGAGAGATGCTTACAAATGGGAATGAATGGTGTTATTCGAAAACTTGTACTCTTACAAGGAATGGTTGATAAGCCTCGAAGGGTCCTTCAATAGGAAAATGAAGGAATGTGAAGTTAGTAATTAAATTAAGAAGATTTTGTGTCATCGTTTCTTCAAAGTATTTACCGGGCTTATAGGATCAATACCGTTAAGATACTAGCATAGAAATGTTTAGTATTATTTCACTCAACCTTGAACAAACTAGAGCTGCTAGTTTTCTCCAACCATGTTCATAATTTAGCTTCACCTTTTTAACTTTATAGGGTGAATAAAAAGTTGTGTTCTTCTATACAAAATCTTCACCATGATTCACTAAATTCAAATCTCATAAATCTATGTGTATGGGATTTTCTTAACAGAATTGAGTAGCAAGAAAATGTATTTGTAAGTTCTTAACATGATTTTATCTTCTTTTCATTTGCATACTTCCGTCATAAAGTGGAATATTTCGAGATCCAAGTGTTTACCTAGTAGTTGTTTGATACCTCAGTTTCAGTCTTATAGTTGCGTGATACAACTTTCTCTTTCCCTACTCTCCTTCCCGATGGAAAAAAAAAAAGAAGTGTATTTTTTCTTATTTTTTTCGTTTCTTTTTTTTTTCTTTTTTCTTTTTTATGGTACCTTAGTTCACGTACCTCTCACCATTATGGGCTACGTGTTAGCTTTTGATAAAACTCTCTTTAGAATGAACTATATTTTGTATTGATTTTTTCTCACTTATTGATTCATATGTCTTGCCCATAGTCTTACATCCTTTTATATAGAGAAGGTTATACATAAGGTCAATGAATAAGGTCCATGAACCTAAACAACCTTGTAATTAATTAGGTACATGAATATAATCTAGGCAATGTACTTAATAAATATAAAATACATGAATATAAAAATACATGAATACAAAGAATGTATGAACTCAATGTATCCAATGCATGCAATGTATCCAATGTATCTAATGTAAAAATGGCATTAATTTTAACACTCCCCCTTAATGCCATATTGTGTGACACCCAACATTTCTCTAAAAAATTCAAATTTGTCCCTTGGTAGAGCTTTGGTGAAGATGTCCGTAACTTGATCTTCAGTCTTGCAATACTTGATTTGAATCTCATCATCTTCCACAGCTTCTTTAATGAAATGATGTCTGATAGCAATGTGTTTGGCACGAGAATGGTAGACAAAATTCTTTGCCATAGCAATAGCAGACTTATTATCACACATAATTGGAGTAGCTTCACCTTGCTTCTCACCAAAATCATCCAAAATTCTTCTTAACCAAATTGCCCCGTTTTGTTCATTTAGGCTCACTACAGTTCAGGACTCAAAGTCACGGTCCTGTATCTAATCTCGCAGAGTGCAATGCAAGACCGATGAATCATCAAAGAGTCCAAGTCTGGCAAATCGTTTAGGAAAACATATTTTTAGAAAGAAGTGTCAAACATGGACTGCTTTGCCAGATACAGAGTCACCACCGAAATATTTTATTTTGGGAAATTTAGGAAACCCTGACTCATTTACCTAAGGCCACGTGTCCGTCATCACCAAAGTTGCCTCGGCTCGGGAACTTGGGTACGATTGGGGAAGGTCAGCTATGAGTACCCCCTCTCGCCCGATCAAAGATCGGCCTCTACTAACCATGATATCCAGTTATGAAAACATTATGCATTCTTATTCCGGTTAATTAGCTAATCTTAATATGTGATGCGTACAACACAAAAGTATAGACTAGATTGCCTAATTTGGAAGAAAGCATTGCATATCCATTTCTTTGGAAATCGGTTTGAAGTTTGCTACTCGCAAGTAGGCTAAAACATGGATTCAATGAGTTGTTCCAACTCAAACAGTCCAACCTTTACCCACAGGCATTCAGACAGTTTATAGCACATAAGCATATAGCCACATGGTAAGCATGCTGTCATGTTAACATTCACACACATGCAAGGATGCTAAAGCGTAAATGCTTACCTAGTACTCCAAGCAAAAACAGAAACTAGTTAGTAATCAAATGCATAATCCTAGTTCATGTTAAGATGGCTAATGCAACACATGCAAGATGTAACTACAATAGGCTCGGCTATTCTAAGATGGCATATGATGATGTTACAACTAACGCGTATTCAACTTAGAATTGAAATACAAATGCAGTTAATATAATGCGCCGAGCCCAGTGCATGCAAAACAGATGAATGAATGCAAACATGCGAACATAAGTATGCTAATATAAACATGCCCTAATCCAGCCACTAAAAGCTGGTAAATGAAAGGGAGAAAGACATGGGATTGAAAGACATACACACACTCACGCACACTTATTACACAATTCCCTTGCTCAGAGGGTCTGAATAAATAATACAGATTAACTAATTAACTAATTGACTAGCTAATTAAATATTACATAACTCTTAATTAATTAACAAATTAATTACAAGAAAAAGGTCTAAATATGAAACTAGGGAGACCGCCGCAGCTCTGCCTCGGAATGCGTGGATGATGCATGTTTGACTCGTCTTGCTCGGAAACTCACTGCCATTTCAAAAAGCTGCCTCTGTTTACACTGCCTCGCTTCTCTGAAAGTTATGCAGGTTTCCAGAACTGCTTTGAGCTTCCTCCTAAGTGTTGCGAGGTGCCACCGGCCATAATTCAAGTCCACCAGCTGGACACTGATGGTCGGTCGGCACCAAAAGTGGTCGACCGGCCATTTCTTCCCGCAGAGCCCTGTTTTGACAGCAGCAGAGGACAGACAGTGCATGGCATGTAATTTTCAAAACAATGTGTGCATGGTCACTCTCCCAATCATGCTATAGACACAAGGGAGTGTGGTCCTTGGTCCTCGGGCCACCAATCACGCATTTCGATGCATGATGGCCAAAGGTACCAAGCTTGCAAATCAATGTAAATGCATGGGACAAAACAAATGAATGCCTCATGCCCTATCATGTTGAGATCAAGGGCATCGGCGACCGAGGTTTGAGACGTGTTTCGTCACTTGGAGTACGAACACACCTCACCCCTCTTGCTTGGTTTGACACCCCAAACCAAGCAAAATGTAATGTATGTATGCAACATGGCTCAAACATGCAAAGTAGCTCAAGTATGCCATATGGGACTAAGGTAATGAACATGCCAAATGCAATACCATGCAATCTATCATGCAAGCTAGGATATGAATGCAACTAGCTAAACAATATGCAAATGTGCAAACATGATACAATGCAAGCATGATACCAAAGCAATGCAACACATCAAACATGCGATTATATACAAAGATGGACTTAAACCGAGATGGGAAGACCTCAGCCCATCCCAAAACAGTGGCCAAGAATACTAAAATAATGGTGCCAATCATGCAAAATAAAAATGCCAACCGACGGGCCTAAGACTAAGGCATGAAAGGCAACTCTCAAGAACACCCAAAGGTGAGAAAAATGGACATTAAGCACTCATGTTAAACTCTGAGAAGCATGTGAAGGATGATGCCAAAACATGCTAGGGAATGGGCGCGAAATAGAAGACATTCAAGGCCACAAAGAAAGCATTACTCAACACCTACCCCAAGAAAACAAGGCATGGATTTTTCAATGCAAAATAGAGTTTTATCATGCAAAAATGAGCCCCAAAAACCTCTGATATGGTAGCCCAAAGCCGTAAACACATAGGAATGCACAAAAGCCCCAAACATGGAGCATAAGACCGCATCCCTTCAAGGCATTGAAAGCGTAACACATGGAAGCATGTAAGTACAAAACATGGACTGAAATGGCATAATAAGTGATTCCAAATCACTGAAATAGCCTAGGTAATGCAAGCTAATGACTCACACGCTCAAGGCTCACAAGCCACAATGCAAAGAGGCTATATAAAGCATGGCAAGCATGACTCCAAAGACCTAAGGCAGACCTTAAGCATGAAAAAATAATGCTAAAACCTTCTTAGAACCAAACCAAATTCATGCTAAAATGACATGCTACAACATAGTACATTTTTGGCCAAAACATGGGACTATAAGGCAAGCATATGATGCATGAAATGGACTATTAATCTGACCAAAAACAGTGATTAATATGACCAAATAACACCCAAAAACCTCTAAAATGAAGTTAAGAACAACTAGGCATGCATGCTACCCTTTTGAGCCAAAAATATGAACAAATGGGACACAAAGGGAGAGAGGTGTCCCTCCCCTGTGCAAGACCTCAAAACCACTTCTTCACCACTGAAAAGAAGGCCAATGCACAAAAGTATTCAAAGCTCAACCAAAGAAAGCACAAAAGGGGCCAAACAAGGCCTAAGAGGGGGAGGTCGACCCCAAACATAAAAGAGACCTTAATGAACGATCTTAAGCATGCAAATATAAGATTTTTTTCAGTTATACACAAAGCTTAAATTAGTATGCAAGATAGGTTAAAAACTAGTGCAAGAATGGGGAATATAAAGCAACTATACTCACCCTTGAAGAACACTTGAAGAACAGCAAGTCTAACCCCTTTTTCTGATCAAAACCAACCCAAAACCTCCAAGAACAATCTCTCAACACCTCAAGAACTGAAGTATGGTGTAATACTATGTGTCTTAGTGCAAAACTAAGAACAAAATAGACTTTTGAACTCTCAAACACACACAAATAAAGAGAGAGAGAGTGGTTTATATATCAGATATATATGTATTATCTCTGGTTTTGCTGAACCCCTTCAAAGGAAGAGAAAGGTCCTCTTATATAGAGCAAGTTGAAGGCTTGAAGCTTCTAAGGGAAGCTAAACAAAAGGGTCAAAGGGGTCAAGCTTCTCAAGAAAGCTAACCCAAAGGTCCAAGCTTCTTGAGGAAGCTAAGACAAAGGGTCAAGCTTCCTCAAGAAGCTTGAGCAAAGGGTCCAAGCTTCTTGAGGAAGCTAGGACCAAAAGGGTGCAAAGGGTGCAATTCCTCCATACAGATAGAGGACAAATCTGTGCACTCTAGCTGGCACAGCTGTCATGCATAATGCCTGAAAAAGGCAAGAAACGTGGTACCGGCCAGAAAAGGAGTCCATCAGCCAAATAAATGGTCGGCCGACCACACAAAGTGCCGACCGGCCATCACCAATGGCCGGTGGAAAGAAGACACGGCTGGTGGCCTCAAGCCATGGCCGATGAGGCGTGGGGATGGCCAACAAGCCATTCTCTACCTTCCAAAGCAAAACAAACAAGTGTTTGGTCCAACCAAGCACAAGACAATCGAGTTAAGAAATCCTGAGGCAAGGCGCGTAGCCGAGACCTCCGGGAACTCAAAACGAACACGAACATGGATTATTACCGAGTGTTTAAACGGTGATGTCCAAGTCTTAAGGACGGTCAAAAATGGGGTGTCTACAGTTGCCCCTCTTTGACAGAACTCGAAAGTCATAACAATGACGGGAGTGAGTGTCAAAGCCCAGAGACGACCCATTTTTGACAAGGCCGAAGACTTAGACAAAGCATACAAGCTACAAGGAAAGATATGCGCCCGAAGGTAGGGGCAAAATGCATGACAATGCACAAAGCCGAGCATAGCTTATGAACATGTAAAGAAAGCTGTAACGAAGCGTATACATATAATAAATGCAATAGTTTTAAGCCACCTAACATAAATCCAACTACATTACAATGCAGAAAGGATGTAAGAGAATTATGTAATTCTCGCTACGTTTCACGCGGAGAATACAATACAATATGCGGTTAAATGCAGTCGCCCGACTTCAAATGAACCGTACATACAATATCGTGCCTGTAAGGGAAAGAAAACTTAATAGGTACAATATCGTTAGCAGTATACATAACAATGCAATCTGAAGCTGCGTGAAAACGCAAGTCGAGTAAGACGCATAACAATGCGATTTGGGGTAGGCATAACAATGCTATGAAGACACAAACACATGTAAGTAAAGAACACGTGAGAACGTGCACAATGTGTGAAGATGTAGACACATGTAAGTAAAGCATAACGTGGCAACGCATGTAATGTGTATAAAAAGGAACTTGAACACATGTAAGTAAAGCATAAGGTGACAACGCATGCAATGTGTATAAAAGGAACTTGAACACATGTAAATAAAGCATAACGCAACAACGCATGCAATGTGTATAAAAGGAACTTTAACACATGTAAGTAAAGCATAATGCGACAACGCATGCAATGTGTATAAAAGGAACTTGAACACATGTAAGTAAAGCATAACGCGACAATGCATGCAATGTGTATAAAAAGAACTTGAACACATGTAAGTAAAGCATAACGCGACAACGCATGCAATGTGTGAAGCAAGTAAGGTATGAACACATGTAAGTAAAGTACATGTAAAAACGTACACAATGTGTAACCACTTGAAAATACATATACACATGTAAGTAAAGCATGCAATGACACAAGCAATGTGTATAATGCAAGAAGTGAGCACATTCAACTGAAGTATGGTAAAGGCATGTTATTCATGATGTTGAGATGCAACTTCAAAACAAGATGAGGCATTGCTTGACACAAGACGTGTAACGAGCGTGCTTTATTAAAGCCAAACAAAGCAACGTAATACAACACAATTGAAGCGATTTGTGGAAGTCACAAGATACCAAAAGGATACGGGAAAGGATGCTCCTCGCACGCACGGAACATCGCTCATAGAAGACACGGCTCGAGGTCAACACGAAGATCTACTAAGGTTTCAAGAGTGCACTTCCTTGCACTGTCTTGAGTAATGAAGGTGCCAAACCCCATAATTGACCCGAACAAGGGCGTGGGAGGTGCATCGACCACAAAGGGAGGCCACCGGTATTAATCCAGACATTCTGCCGCCTTTATCCCCTTTTGCTTTACTTTCCTTTTCTACTGTTAGTTTTAAGCACATTGCACTACCTCAGGCAGGTTTCACTTTTTCAAAAACTGTGTATTTTTGCAAAAGACGTGATGGAAATGAAACAGCTATTTTGTCCAAAAAGGTGTTACATTTGTACTTTCTACGCATGGCATCGCGTGGCATCACATAACAATGTGAATGAAACTGAACTTCGTATGAAAATTAAGCACTTGCATCGTAATAATCAGGTAGTGAACCGACTTATAACTCGATAAACAAAACAAAGAAACTCGATAAGCTAACCAAGTGCGAATACAACTCGATAAGCAAAGCAAAGACTTGAAGAGAGTGAAATACAACTTGATAAGCAAATATACAACAACTCGATACACCAATAGGCGTGACTCCGCAAAATCAATCACTAAAGTCACTGGAAGTGGAACCAGTCACAAGTTTTCAGCACTTTCAGCAGATGGACAACTCTAAGGATAGGAGGGAAGGCCACTGGACAAATAAAGAGATCACTGGCCACAATAAATGGCCACTGGCCATTATCACTAGCCAATCGGCCAAACATGGTGGTCGGTCGGCACTATTTATGGCCGACCGGTCAAAAATGGCAAGAACTACCAGAATGTTGACACCTGTCCTCCACCCACACCTTATCCTCTACTAAAGGCCTCAGCTTCGTAGTTTTTCTCAATTCAACACTGATTTGCTCCAAATGGAAGAGTTTGTTGCCCAGAATCTCATGGCTTGGGTCGCCAACTTGGACGGCTCGGAAAAGCTGAATTTCCGGGGCTTCGACATAAATACACTATTCACTTTAAGTCGTACCCCGCTGCACTTTCCGTTCCTTCATGCCGTGGCAAGGTTTTGGAACCCGGTAACACATGTCTTTAGCTTTGGCAGACAAGAGGTGTGTCCTACCTTCGAAGATTTCCAAGTTTTGATGGAATCTGAGCGCAACGAGGAAGTCTTGCCTCAACTTCGCTTCGGCCACTCCCAAGCCTTAGGGCGAATGTGTGGGCTCACAATGCACGATGCTCGCCCTTTGATTTGTGATGGAATGCTGGATGTTCCGAGTTTGATTTGCCGGTTTTCTGACGCCGGTGACTGCGGCGACCATCATTGGCAAGGTTTTCGAAGACACTCCGTTTGTTTGTGCATGCTATCTCACTTTTTGCTTGCCTCAGGCTCCGAAGGGTCTAGTGTCCGGTTGATCGAGGTTGCTCAAGGCTTAAAAGAGGGCAAAAGATGCATTGCCATGACTCTGGCTGAGACGTTGATGGGCTTGGACGCCTTTTAACGCCGAGGGATGACCAGATTTGCGGGGAGTCCGCTACTGCTGCAGGTAACGTTTTCCATCCAATCTCACATATATATTGCTCACACCACTCGGCTATCAGGATCGGTTCTTCTCACAAAACCCTTTTCTCACTTTTTTTGTCATCGTACACCTCTCTATTCTTTATTCTCTCATTTTTCATCCCTTCCCAGGTGTGGTTGATGGACAAGTTGCAGGTTGTGGACTCTTGCCCAGCATACTCAACTCGCGGCTACTTCTTCCGACAACGTCTAGTTTATGCCCTTGATGAGGGCTGGTGGTTTGACTGGATGTGCAGTTTGTCCGCAGATCGTATGGCTTTGCGGTGCCCTTGGCTCAATGTACCGGCAATGGGCTACAGCAAGTCCCGACAGATTGGGATTTAGTTGATTGGCTTAACACACGTTGTGTTCTACTTCCCATTCCGGTTCCAGCGCTAGTTCAGCCATGACCAGATTTGCCAGCTAGAGGGGATAGAGTACCCAGCTGCACTTCCGATTCAAGGCTCACAGCTTGCTCGATATGCCACGACATAGGGAACTAGAGAGCTCCTGGCCCCCGCTTCCACTTTCAGTTGCACTTTGTCTGATGAGCGCATAGATTGGCTCAATGAAGAGGCATAGATTGGGCCCAGCTTGGCATCAGAGGCTTCGACCAGCTCTGGGAGGGGGCGCAGGAACACCTGACTTATCTATGCCCCGGGTTTATTGCTTTATTAGTACTTTCAAGTTTTCTTTATGAATGTAATCAAAAGCAACTTCAACTTGTATGCAAGAGCAGGAGAACTCTGTATTGAAATCAATGAAATTGAAGGTTGTGGGTACTGAAAATTTTCCGCTTTGGTCCAAAAATGGTCTAAGTTGTAAAAAGATTAATTTGAACAAATGGATCAGAACTGGACAAGCCTGAGATCTGTAACTGAGATGCACAACCCTGGATCCCCAGCAACTGGAAGGTTGCCCCTAGTCTTGATAGCACTGTACTGGAGATCACAAACGAACTCTTGAATGCTGAATAGACAAAGATGACCAAGATGATCAAGTGGACAAAGTTGATCGGGGAAACGTTTATGGCTGAACTTCAGGATGAAGTTGCCTACATATCCCAAAGATGGGAATCAAGCCTTACGTAGTTCATGCTTGGGTTCACTCGAGTATTTTCACTCTCCTTTTGCGCTCTAACTTTTGGCAAGGCCGCCCTTTGTGGGTTTTCAACCTTGCGAGCTCAGTTTTTTTAATTTCCAATTTTTTGTGCTCTAACTTTTGCCTAGGTCGCCCTTTCGGGTTTTCGGCCTAGCGAGCCTCTCAGGGGTAATATTTCTTCAACTTGTCCATGTTGATTGGCTGTGAGAACTCTAGGCCATCTAGATCCATTAGAACGATAGCTCCACCCGACCAAATAGACTTAATGATATAGGGACCAGTCCAATTGGGTCTGAACTTGCCCCTAGGGTCGTGGATGGGAGCTCGGTTGTCCTTGAGCACCAAATCTACTTCTTTCAAATTTTTGGACTTAACTTTCTTGTTGAAAGCCCGGGCAATACTGCGCTGATAACCCTGAACATGGTACAGTGCTTTCAGTCTTCTTTCATCAGAGAGCATGAGTTCTTCAAATCTGCTCTGCTGCCAATCTGCTTCGGCTATCTGACACTCAGCCAGTACTTGCAACGACGGAACTTCAATCTCGATAGGTAGAACGACCTCCATCCCATAAACCAACGAATACAGAGTCGCTCCAGTAGAAGTTCTAATTGAAGGTCAGTAGCCCCATAGAGCAAACGACAGCTTATCTGGCCAGTCCCGGTAGGTTTCCACCATCTTCTGCAGTATGTGTTTGATGTTCTTGTTGGCGACCTCAACTGCTCCATTGGTTTGCAGCCGGTATGTGGATGACTTATGAAAAGCCACGTTGTATTTCTCCAACAAGTCAATCACTTCCTTCTTGAAGTGGGAACCGTTATCTGAAATTATCTCATTTGTGACTCTGTAGCGACAGATGATGTTGTTTCTAATGAACTTTGCAACGTGTGAAGCTTTCAACACCGCATAATATTGGGCCTCAACCCATTTTGTAAAATAATCTATCGCGACAAGGATGAACTCATGCCCATTCGACCCCTTCGAAGTGACAGCCCTGATCACATCGATTCCCCAAACTGAAAATGGCCATGGCGAAGTCATATTGTACAGCTTTGACAGGGGGATATTCATGCGGTTTGCATGGATTTGACACTTGTGGCATTGCCGAACAAAGCCGATACAATCCTCCTCCATGGTGGACCAATAGTAACCTTGTTTGAGAATCTTCCAAGCTAACATTACACCGTTCATATGTGCACCACATTCCTCTCCATGGATGGCCTCCATTAGGCGCTTCGATTCTTCGGCTTCAACGCACAGCTTATGCATTCCCAGATGACCTCTCTTATACAGCTTACTCCCGCAGATGATGAACTGAACGACCATTCTTCTGACTGTCCTTTTATCCTTGGCATTTGTCCCAGGTGGATACACTTCCTTCTCCTAGAAATTCCAAATGTCGTAATACCAGGGGTTCCCGTCCTGAACCTCATCTATGGCAGCAATTGATTTGTATGCTGGAGCAAACTTCTAGTCAATGATGATCGGACGCATCCGGACTCCAAACGGGATGTCTATCATGGAAGATAGAGTTGCTAGTGAATCTGTGAACCTGTTGTTCTCTCTTAACAGATGAGTGAAATTTAGCTTCTCGAACCGAGGAATTAACAAATCCAAGGTCTGGTGTTACATTATCATCTTCTCTTCTTTGACTTTCCAATCTCTTTTTGCTTGAGACACAACGAGGTTCGAGTCCTCGATGACGTCCAACCGCCTTGCCCCTAGTTCCAGAGCTGCTTCTAGACCGGCAATGCATGCCTCATATTCTGCTTCGTTGTTCGAGACTTTGAACCAGAGTTTGAAGGCTAGAGGGATAGGGGAATTGTCGGGTGCTACCAGCAACACTCTTATCCCATACCCATATTGGTTTGATGCTCCATCAAAGTACATCGTCCAAGTTTCATCGTTGATATGCAAAATGGCCTCATTTGGGAGTAAGTACTCAACTACTTCACCCCCTTCCATTGGATGATCGGCTAAGAATTCTGCTACTGCCCTTCCCTTGACTGACTTGCGCATCACGTATTTCAGATCCAATTCGGAAAGCAACACCAACCAACGAGCTAGCCGACCCGTAAGTGCCAGTTTCTCAAAAAGATATTTGATGTGATCGAGTCGTGAAACCAACATTACAGAGTGAGCTAACAGGTAGTGTAACAGTTTCCTGGTAGCCCATGCCAAAGCTAACAAAGCCTTTTCCAACGGTGTGTGGCGGGTCTCATACTCTAGCATCTTCTTGCTCAGATAGTAGATGGCTCTCTCCACTCTGTCCTCTGATTCTTGCGGGAGCATGCAGCCCATTGTAGTCTCAGTTACTGAAAGGTACAATATCAACGGCTTCCCCGGTTCAGGCGGTAACAACACAGGTGGGTTCTGTAAGTATTCCATGATTTGTTCAAAAGCAGCTTGGCATCGGTTGTCCTATTGGAATTTCTTCCCTTTCTTCAGGAGACCAAAAAGTGGTTCACAAGTCAAGGTTAATTTTGAGATAAACCGTCTTATGAATTGTACTTTACCCAGAAAGCCTCGCACCTCCTTTTCAGTCCTTGCTGGTGGCATTTCTAAGATGGCCTTGATTTTGGAAGAGTCGACTTCGATACCTCTTTGTGTAATCAGAAACCCTAGCATTTTTCCCGCTGTAATACCAAACGTACACTTCTAAGGATTCAGCCGCAACCGAAATTCTCTGATCCTTTGAAAGAAGTTTTGCAAGGTGGTGTAGTGGCCTTCTCTTTCTTTGGACTTGACAATCATGTCGTCTACGTACACCACAACCTCTTTGTGGATCATGTCATGCAATATTGTGGTTGCGGCCCGTTGATATGTAGCTCCAGCATTCTTCAACCCAAATGGCATCACTCTATAGCAGTAGGTCCCCCACGGGGTGGTGAAGGCAGTCTTTTCCCGGTCTTCGGGTGCCATTACAATCTGATTATAGCCTGAGAAGCCATCCATGAACGAAAGCAAAGCATGCCCCGCTGTGAAGTCCACCAACTCATCAATATACAGTAAGGGAAAGTCATCATTCGGCCTGCCTTTGTTCAAATCCCTGTAATCCACGCATACCCTGATCCTGCCATCCTTCTTCGGTACCGGAACTATGTTGGCCAACCAAGTTGGGTATTCAGATACTAGCAGGAACCCTGCGTCGATTTGTTTGGTGACCTCTTCCTTAATCCTATGGCCCAGTCAGGGCAGATTCTTCTGAGTTTCTGCTTGATGGGTCCGGCCTCGGGGTCAAGAGGGATCCGGTGCTGTACAATCTCAGGATCGATTCTAGGCATGTCTTCGTAGGACCACGCGAAAACATCTTTGAAATCTTTTAATAAAGCGACTAGCACCCGCGTTCCTCCGAAGACAACGTGGACCCGATCTGGACCAGCCGCGGGTCCTTCTCAGTACCAATATTCACAGTAGTGATTTCATCAACTAAAGGTTTAACAAATCTTTCCTGCTCTTGATCAATTAAACGTTGCAAAATCGGAGGAATTTCTTCCTCGTCGTTTTCATCAAAAGTTTGAAAGTCTAAGTTAATGCAATAAATCAGGGGCACAAAAAAGTACTCAGAAACCACGGCCACATCATTCTCATTAAGCACATCCAAACCGTCCGATTCTTCTGTTATAACAGACTAAAAAGAGAAAGAAAAAGACGACCTAGACAGGACTGTGGCATTCGGGTTATCATCCCCAGGATTACCCAACTCAGACTCAGTCGAGCTGGAACCTGATTCCGACTCACAAGACTCGGTGGAATCAGATTCTGGCTCACTACCTGACCCGGTGCTGCTTAACAAAAATACATATTCATACTGCCAAATGAGAGAGGGTGCGATGGATGCATCCAAAATGTTTGCCGGTAGGCCCGCAGCTGTTTCGTTCCCGATCATAGACAACGAGAAGTTATCCCGCAAGCACTTTTGTTCGATCGGAGGATCTGAAAGTAGATATGCTAGCGCTACCCCCATTTCACTTTCGGCATCCTCAGAATCCGCTTTCTTGCTCTGCTCAACCTCAACTGTTGGGTCTGTCTACTCTTTGGTGACATCATCTCTAGATAATTGCAGGTCAAAGAAGATCTCAAAACCTAGCACGCGCTTCCTCTTCGCATTCAGCCACGGCTCTGGGAAGCCACAGAATGGAAAGTCCTCCCCCTCCCAGACGAAGCGTCTATTTAGGATACCTTGGATGCGCCGGTGCATTAACTCAAAAGGCTTCCCTATCTGCTTTGCTCTGGCTCTCCCAGCCATCTCCTTGCCTTTCCTTATCCAATCCCCTTTGGTGGGCAAATAACCCAAACCAAAGGTATGCGGGTTGTGTGGCACTTCGGCCAATGCTGCGACGCCCTTCCGGCCACTCTTTCCCAATCCCATCCCAGGGATGTGTTGGAGCTTGTTCATGAGGTATACTGATTGAGCACTGACATACAACCCCTCATTAACAACCATGATATTCTAAACTACCCGAGCCTCAACCAGGGTAAAACCTGACATGAACACATCCTCCATACCGTGTTCGATTTCCAAAACCGGCATAGATACTTCTGGCTGTGGATGGATCGACGAATTTCCAAAAACAATGGCTACTCCCTTCCCATGGGGGTGTTTCACCATCTGGTGCAAGGTAGAAGAAACTGCCTTCACTTGGTGCAGCCACGGCCACCCTAACAGTAGATCGAAAGTGGCGAGAACCTCTAGGACGTGAAAGTCTATCTCATGCTGTCCCGGGCCAACCTTGGTCTGAATTTCCACTGTTCCCATTACTTCTCTGCTCGTGTTGTCATATGCCCGAATCACCTGGGCTGTCGGCACAAAGTCCGCGGTGTTTAAACTGATTGCATATACAGTTCTTGCCGGGCAGACATTGATAGTGGACCTTGTGTCGACAAGTACCACAGGTATCCATTTGTTTCTATACTCCACAGAGATGTAGAGTGGCTTGTTATAGTTCGCACCCTCAAGTGGCAATTCCTTGTCGGAAAAACTAAGCCCACCAGTTGTTCCGGCGTGGTGTCTATTGCGAGCTTGGCCTTGTCCATGGCCGATAAGACAGCTTGTCGATGCACCCGCGACGCCATAAGCAGTCCCTAGATGGAGATGTCTGCATGTATCTTCTTTAATTGCTTCAGTATAGCCTCTTCTTCGATTTGCTTCTCTTTCTTCTTCTCTACCTCCTTATCTTTCCCAGACGCCTCTGGCTAATCTAGGTGTGGAGGCTTGAAATACCGTCCACTCCTAGTCATATGGTCGACTTCACCAATGTACCAGGTATCGTCTGGTTGATTGCTCCCCCAATCCTCATCCGTGTGGCCCAGACATAGATCATCGTCCTCCCACCACATTCCATCGGCAGCCGACAGACACCTGTCCGGCTCCGTTTCTACTATCCTTGTACTCACAGTATTTTCAGTCCCCTCATGGGCTTTAGCTTTTCTGATTCTCTCAGAGTCCTCAAACCTTTCCTGTTCCAACTGCGTCAGTACAGCTGGCTGTTCAATAATTCTTGTATTAAAAATGCCCAGATCCTGGGCGAAATTCTTAGCACCAGCGCTCTCTGGCGATGTCTTCTGATCTTTGACCCTTCCGGTCACAATTGATATTCTTGCCCCCACCGGGCCTTGTTCTGGTTGGAATTCTTCCATAACATCCGGTTGATCATCCAACCACCTGGTAACCTTTATCGATTCCTCGAGATTCGACCAATTGACTACCATGTCTACTGGATCTTGTTCACTGAAAAATTGGAGGTTAGCGAAGTCCCCTTCCAAAGCTGCTAAGTCATCTGACCTCTGATCAAATCTATCCCCCTGTATCACACAAAGCTCTACCCTTTCTGGCAATTCCACACTTGATCTATCCTGGCCTACCGACAAAATTTAGCCACTCGGACTGTACATCTCTCCGGAAAAACTCCCAGATTCCTCAGATTCTGACTCAACAATCCCATTCTCCTCTGGAATCTGCCGTGTTCTGTCTTCAACAGTCACCACCATTGGTTCGGGTTGGGTTCTGGAGATGTTCAACATGCACAAGTCAATGCAGTTAGGAAGGAGCACCTCCGGCTTGGGTAGGTGGGATGGGGTGATATATATGCTAGGATCGTAAGACACGACCCCAGTCTGGATGAAGTTGATTCTTTTGGAAGGTGGAGCTTGGTGGTGCGGTGGGAGAGGGTTTGTTGTGACATTGGGTTTTTCGAGAGGCACAATCACCCCATTATCAATTAGATCTTGAATCTCATGATGTAATCGGAAGCATTGGTCGGTGTCATGACCGTGCTGTTGGTGAAATGCGCAATATTTGGTTGGGTTGTGGATAGGGGGAAGTTTTTCCGACAATGGCCGTGGCTCTAGGGCCTTCAAGTGCCCTTTTCTGATTAAAACCCCTAGAGCTTTGGACAGGGGCATATATAGTGGAGCGAAGGTTCTTTGATTTTTGGGCGGGTATTTGGCTGTTTGTGTATTGCTTCCGGACGCACCGAAGAATGGCGTAACTGCCATGGTTCTCGGAGGGAGAATGGTGGTGACCATGCTCACTTCTGAGGCTCTTGTAGTTGCAGTGCCGCTCGGGCCTGCATTAGTGTTGCGGTTAAAGGTTCTCTTGGGTTGCTCTCTATCATTGTCGATCAAGCCTTGTTTCAAGGCATCCTCAATCTGTACTTCCATCACATGCAGATCTGAAAAAGTAGTGAAGGGGACCATGATCATTTTCTGCATCAACTTAGGTTGGAGATTGCGAACAATCATCCGAATTTGATCTTTATTGGTGGGCCTTAGGGTCATCATCGAGGCCTTGGCCCTCCATCCGGTTACGAACTCTGAAAAGCTCTCCTCTCCTGCCTTGTCGTCTCGAGATCACGGGTCGTAATCTCGATTTGCGTGTTATATGAGTACTGTGCAATGAATGCCTCGGCCAACTCATCCCAGTTCCTCTTAACATCATCTTCTAATTTTGCGTACCAAATGGCCGTCACAGCCGACAGGGTCCGGCCGAACGAAGATAGCTTCTGTAGTCTGGTGAGGCCCATCGGCCTTAAGATATCTAAAAACAACTTCAGGTGCACCATGGGGTCCTCGGACCCATCAAATCGGTCAATATGCGGCATCTTGAATCGGTCCGGCAACATCACAGTTGCGTTGGTATACCCGTCCTCAATGTCGGGAATGGACTTGACTCCCTGGGATTTCTTAAACATCTTTTCTAGCTTGCTCAGCTTTAATGCTGTGGGGTCCACTTCGAACTCGAAAGGAGAATCCAGTACATTGATAGGCGTGGGTGCCTTGGATAGTTACGGTAGAATCGGGGGCGGAGCCGGCCCCGTTGGAACGTCTGTATCCTCTTGGATATTATGGACATTTGGTGTCTCCTCGGGTATCGGAACCCTTGGTGGGGGAGGAGCTTGATGTGAAGCAGATGTCCCGGCTTGCTGTTGTAGCCTTATGATTAACTCTGCTTGTTCAGTCATAACCGTAGCTGTTGTTTGGCGAACTCCGCCTGTCGGACAGCGTCTTGCTGCATAGTTTTCATGCTCTCTTGGAGCTGGGGCACCATCTCCTCTAAGCTTGATATACTGCTCGACTCTGGTTGAATTACCGGTATATATTCCCTATCTGTGGCAAAAACTGAGGCCTCGGCCTGACTGTCGACTGGTAGGGTTGACCACTATTCGCACCGCCGATACATCGCTTCTTCTTCGCCTCGATAACCGGGGGTAGAGAATAAAACACTGGTTGTCCGTCGACTAGATCTTCAAATCGATTGAGTCAGCGACCTCTAGTCCAGAGTGCTTGGGGAATATCTGCTGGGTCGGAAGCAATCGTGCTAAACTACCTAGTAAAAAGATAAATAAAGCAATAATAATGAAATAAATAACCAGACAAACGGACAGCATAACAGCGTAAAATGAACACACAACACACAGTTGGGCATCACACCACACGGTTGATAAGCTGAATACACTGTTCCTCAATACTGATTATTAACCTCGAATCATCGTCTGAAAATCGAACTGACATCACGATAATCGATTCCCAAATTACTGAATAGGTGCCCGCAGGCCTGATGCCCAAACTTGTGAGCTGATATATGCATTCCTGTAGAGGCCAACTCTAAAGCACATAGCAAACAAGTGAGAGCCAAAACACCCCTATGTTGGGGTAGGGTTTCCCTGTCCTATTTTGTCAGGAGCTAGGGTTTCAATACGCACGCAGTGGTTTCAAACAACCTAGAATCGGATAAGCAACCTGTCCTAGTTTGGAATAGTCACTATGGATTCCGAATATGCACTAGGTTGAATGGTCAAAAAGGGTGCCCCGGTAAAAATCGGGGTTTGTGTTCCCATCGTGGCAGAGCCCGTAGCCGGTCAGCCTTATGGCATGCATCTCGAAGCAAGCCTCCGGCAAGCTGTTCAGGAATAGTAGATGGCAAACACTATTTCCTAGGCGCACCAATGCACATGCAATGCAAAGAAACACATAAGTGTAATCAAACCAGAATATTATGCGTTTGAGTCAAGTTCCCTAACTTCCCAGCAGAATCGCCAGAAACTGTAGATGTCCCCAAACGTCCAGAGGGAAATCCCCCCGTTTTGTTCATTTGGGCTCACTACAGTTCAGAACTCAAAGTCACGGTCCTGTATCTAATCTCGTAGAGTGTAATGCAAGACCGATGAATCATCAAAGAGTCCAAGTCTGGCAAATCGTTTTTGAAAACAGATTTTTAGAAAGAAGTACCAAACATGGACTGCTTTGCCAGATACAGAGTCGCCACCTAAATATTTTATTTTGGGAAATTTAGGAAACCCTGACTTGTTTACCTAAGGCCACGTGTCCGTCATCACCAAAGTCGCCTCGGCTCGGGAACTTGGGTACGATTGGGGACGGTCAGCTATGAGCACCCCCTCTCGCCCGATCAAAGATCGGCCTCTACTAACCATGATATCTAGCTTTGAAAACATTATGCATTCTTATTCCGGTTGATTAGCTAATCTTACTATGTGATGTGCACAACACAAAAGTATAGACTAGATTGCCTAATTTGGAACAAAGCATTGCATATCTGTTTGTTTGGAAATCAATTTGAGGTTTGCTACTCGCAAGTAGGCTAAAACATGGATTTCAATGAGTTGTTCCAACTCAAACAATCCAACCTTCACCCACAGGCATCCAGACAGTTTATATCACATAAGCATATAGCCACATGGTAAGCATGTTGTCATGTTAACATTCACACACAAGCAAGGATGCTAAAGCGTAAATGCTTACCTAGTACTCCAAGCCAAAACAGAAACTAGTTAGTAATCAAATGCATGATCCTAGTTCATGTTAAGATGGCTAATACAACACATGCAAGATGGAACTACAATAGGCTCGACTATTCTAAGATGGCATATGATGATGTTACAGCTAACACGTATTCAACTTAGAATTAAAATACAAATGTAGTTAATATGATGCGTCGAGCCCGGTGCATGCAAAACAGATGAATGAATGCAAACTTGCGAACATAAGTATGCTAATTTAAACATGCCCTAATCTAACCACTGAAAACTGGTAAATGAAAGGGAGAAAGACGTGGGGTTGGAAGACATACACACACTCACGCACACTTATTACACAATTGCCCTCGCTTAGAGGATCCGAATAAATAATACAAATTAACTAATTAACTAATTGACTAGCTAATTAAATATTACATAACTCTTAATTAATTAACAAATTAATTACAAGAAAAAGGTCTAAATATGAAACTAGGGAGACCCGTCGCAGCTTTGCCTCGGAATGCGTGAATGATGCATGTTTGACTCGTCTTGCTCGGAAACTCACTGCCATGTCAAAAGTCTCTGTTTAATCGCTTTGCTTCTTCCGAAAATTATGCAGTTTCAAATCGCTTGAGCTTCCTCCTGAGTGTTGCGAGGTGCCCCCGGCCAGAATTCAAGTCCACCGGCCATGGGAATAAGATTATTGGCCAAACATTGAGCCATCGGCTGGACATTGATGGTCGGTTGGCACCAAAATTGGTCGACCGGCCATTTCTTCCTGAAGAGCCCTATTTTGACAACAGCAAAGGACAGACAGTGCATGGCATGTAATTTTCAAAGCAATGTGTGCATGCTTACTCTCCCAATCATGCTATAGACTTAAGGGAGTGTGGCCCTTGGTCCTCGGGCCACCAATAACGCATTTCGATGCACGATGGCCAAAGGTACCAAGCTTGCAAATCAATGTAAATGCATGGGACAAAACAAATGAATGCCTCATGCCCTATCATGTTGAGATCAAGGGCATCGGTGACCAAGGGTTGAGACGTGTTTCGTCACTTGGAGTACGAACATACCTCATCATCTTGCTTGGTTTGGCACCCCAAACCAAGCAAAATGTAATGCATGTATGCAACATGGCTCAAACAAGCAAAGTAGCTCAAGTATGCCATATGGGACTAAGGTAATGAACATGCCAAATGCAATGTGCCAAATATGCAAGATGCAATGCCTTGCAATCTATCATGCAAGCTAGGATATGAAATGCAACTAGCTAAACAATATGCAAATGTGCAAACATGATACAATGCAAGCAAGATACTAGAGCAATGCAACACATCAAACATGCGAATATGTACAAAGATGGACTTAAATTGAGATGGGAAGACCTCATCGCATCCCAAAATAGTGGCCAAGAATACTAAAATAATGGTGCCAATCATGCAAAATAAACATGCCAACCGAAGGGCCTAAGACTAAGGCATGAAAGGCAACTCTCAAGAACACCCAAAGGTGAAAAAAATGGACGTTAAGCACTCATGTTAAACTCTGAGAAGCATACGAAGGATGATGCCAAAACATGCTAGGGAGTGGGCGCGAAATAGAAGACATTCAAGGCCACAAAGAAAGCATTACTCAACACCTACCCCAAGCAAACATGACATGCATTTTTCAATGCAAAACAGAGTTTTATCATGCAAAAATGTGCCCCAAAAACCTCTGATATGGCAGCCCAAAGCCTCAAACACATAGGAATGCACAAAAGCCCCAAACATGGAGCATAAAACCACATCTCTTCAAGGCATTGAAAGGGTAACAAATGGAAGCATGTAAGTACAAAACATGGACTAAAATGGCATAATAAGTGATTCCAAATCACTGAAATAGCCTAGGTAATGCAAGCTAATGACTCACACGCTCAAGGCTCACATGCCACAATGCAAAGAGGCTATATAAAGCATGGCAAGCATGACTCCAAAGACCCAAGACAGACCTTAAGCATGACAAAATAATGCTAAAACCTTCTTAGAGCCAAACCAAATTCATGCTAAAATGACATGCTACAACATAGTACATTTTGGGCCAAAACATGGGATTATAAGGAAAGCATATGATGCATGAAATGGACCATTAATCCGGCCAAAAAAAGTGATATAATATGACCAAATAACACCAAAAAACCTCTAAAATAAAGCTAAGAACAACTAGGCATGCATGCTACCCTTTTGAGCCAAAAATATGAACAAATGGGACACAAAGGGAGAGGGGTGTCCCTCCCCTATGCAAGACCACAAAACCTATTCTTCACCATTGAAAATCCTCTGGATTTCAGTGGTGAGAAGGCCAATGCACAAAAGTATTTAAAAGCTCAACCAAAGAAAGCACAAAAGCGGCCAAACAAGGCCTAAGAGGGGGAGGTCGACCCCAAACACAAAAGTGACCTTAATGAAAGATCTTAAGCATGCAAATACAAGACTTTTTTCAGTTATAAACAAAGCTTAAATATGTATGCAAGATAGGTTAAAAACTAGTGCAAGAATGGGGAATATAAAGCAACTATACTCACCCTTAAAGAACACTTGAAGAACAGCAAGTACAACCCCTTTTTCTGATCAAAACCAACCCAAAACCTGCAAGAACAATCTCTCAACACCTCAAGAACCGAAGTATGGTGTAATACTATGTGTCTTAGTGCAAAACTAAGAACAAAACACACTTTTGAGCTCTCAAAAACACACAAATGAAGAGAGAGAGAGGGAGATATAGGGAGAGAGTGGTTTATATATCAGATATATATATGTATTATCTCTGGTTTTGCTGAACCCCTTCAAAGGAAGAGGAAGGTCCTCTTATATAGAGCAAGATGAAGGCTTGAAGCTTCTAAGGGAAGCTAAACAAAAGGGTCAAGGGGGTCAAGCTTCTCAAGGAAGCTAACCCAAAGGTCCAAGCTTCTTGAGGAAGCTAAGACAAAGGGTCAAGCTTCCTCAAGAAGCTTGAGCAAAGGGTGCAATTCCTTCATACAGGTGTGTGGAGGACAAATCCGTGCACTCCAGCTGGCACAGCTGTCATGCATAATGCCTGAAAAAGGCAAAAAGGTGGTACCGGCCAGAAAAGGAGTCCATCGGCCAAATAAATGGTCGGCTGACCACACAAAGTGCCGGCAAAGAGGGGCAACTGTAGACACCCCATTTTTGACCGGCCTCAAGACTTGGACGTCACTGATTGAACACTCGGTGATTATCCATGATTGTGTTCGTTTTGAGTTCCCGGAGGTCCCGGCTGCGCGTCGCGTCTCAAGATCTCTCAACCGGCTTGCACTGTGCTTGGTTTTGCAACAAGACTTGAGTGTTTTTGCATTTGAGGGTAGGGGAAGGCTTGTTAGCCATCCCTAAAGCTCACCGGCTGCCCCACACTCCTACCGGCACTCCATTTTGTCCATCGGCACTGTTTTCTGAAAATCCTTGGCCGGTCGGCACTATATACTGCCGGCCGGCACTATTTTGTGCCGATGACCTTTTTGCTTGGCCGGTGTGACCCCTTTGAACCCTCAGACTTGGTGCATGCCAGCTGTGCCAGCTGGAATGCACCATCACCATTCCCCATACCCGGGGTTGCTTCCTTTGGTCCCTTTGACCCCCTCTCTCCTCTAGGAGCTTGAACCCTTGGCCAAGCATCTTGGAGAAGCTTGGCCAGCTGTCTTAGCTTCTCCAAGAAGCCTTGACTCACTTGAATTCCTTGAATCCCTTGAACCCCCCCTCTCTTGCTTAGCCACTAAGTCTTTGTTGCCTATATAAGCTCATCTCTCTCCCTTTGTTTTAGGGTAGCCACTTTAGACCTAAAAACCAGAGCTTATACATATATCTTTGATATACATCCATATATATCTATACTTCTATATCTATCACCCTTGTGTGTGTGTTTTAGGCCTAAAAAGTGTGATTTTACCTTACTTTTGCACCATTACACACACTACTACACCTTAATCCGAGATTGGGAGGCTTGGAGGTTTGTTTTGTGTGATCTTGGACTGGTTTTGATCACTAGAGGAGGGCTGCTCCACCTGTTCTTCATTGGATCTTCAAGGGTAAACTTTTTGCTTTACTTTCCCCATTCTTGCAACTAGTTTCTACCCTTCTTGTTTTGTGTTTTGAGCTTTGTCTATAACTGAAAAAACTCTTGGTTTTACTTGCTCTTAAACCTTCATTAAGGTCATTTTGTGGTTTGAGCAAAGGCTCACCCTTTTAGGCCTTGTTTGGCCATTTTGGTGTCCTTTTGGTAAGGCCTTGTTTACTTGTTGTTTTTGGCCTTCTCACCACTGAGAACCAGTGGGTTTTCAGTGGTGAGGGAGGTGTTTTTAAGTCTCATATAGGGGAGGGATACCCCTCTCCCCTTTGTCCCTCTTTGGCCTTCATTCTTGGCTCATGAGGTAGCATGTGTGCATGCTTGCATTTAGCTTCATTTCAGAACTTTCTTGGGTGTTTTAGGCCATGTTTGATCTCTGTCTAAGGTTGGATTTATGGCCCTTAACATGCTTCCCATACTTTCTTTGTGATGTCCCATTTTACTTAGAAGCATGCCATGTGTTTAGCCTCATGTATCTCCATGTTTTAGCTTAGCATCTTGAAGATGTTGGTCTTGATTTGCCATGTTTTAGGGCTGTGAGCCACTGCTTTGGTCATGTTTGCCATGATTAGTATAGTTGCTTTGCATTCTAGGCTTGTAAGCCTTGTGTGTTTTGGGCCCTAGCATGTTCAATATTGATCATCCTCATGATTTGGCATCATATTAGACCCTATTTCAGTCCATAAGTCATGTGTGTATGTTTACATACGTAACCATTTTCATGCTTTAAGGGTGTGCCCTTGTATGTCTAGGAATTGGCATTTTGCAAGCTTGCATGTTTAAGGCTTTTTGGGATTGTCATCAAGGGGATTTGGGTGCCATTTTGCGTGATAAAAGTCTATTTTTGGTTGTTAGATACATGTCATGAATGGCCTTGATAATGGTGTTAAGTTACTCTCTCTTTGGTGCCCTTGGTTTTGAGCCAATTGTCTTGCATGCTTGCATGTGTGTTGATCATCATTTTGGGCACATTTTGCTACTGTTTTTGGGGAGTTTTGAGGGCTGCCTCATTATGGTTAGACCATCATTATATGCTTATCATATGCATGTCGCATGTTTAGCCCACTAGGTGTTGTAGCACATTGATTCCATTGCATAAATTGGTTCATGTTTACATCACATTAGCATCTCATACACTCTAGCATGTTGCATGCCTAATATGATGGTTGTTGAACACTTAGTGTATTTGCATTCTAATCTTCATGTTGCATCATTCAAGCTATGTTGCCTACATGCATTTTCATGGCTTGGCTTGGGGTTTTCAAGCCAAGCATAAAGGTTGAGATGAGTTCACACTCTAAGTGGTGCAACTTATCTCAACTTTTGGTCACCAAGACCTTTGACCCATACATGATAAGGTTTTGGTCTCGTCCTTTGTGTTGCATGCATTTACATCAAAGTGCAATCTTGGCTCCTTAGGCCATCATGCATCAAGGTGCACAATTGATGGCCCTAGAACCAAGAGCCATGCTTTCTTGAGTTCCATTTCATGATAGGAAGCATTGGCCATGCATAAATATGCCCAAAAATCCAATTCCATGCACGGCTTTCTTTCTTCTTTATCCATGTCCCATGAGAAATTTATTGCGACCGGCGATAAGAAAGTGTGCCAAACCTTGCTTTTCTGGCTGATAGCTTATTTTGCAGCCGGTGGTCACCACAAGTAGCCGGTGGAAATTCCCTCCAGCCCATAGCATCCAGAAGCATGCAAGGAAGGTGTCCTGGGACTCTGGTAATTTTTGGAGAGACAGGGTAGTAAAAACAGAGGCAGCAGTGGCACGGTGAAGGCTTTCCGGGCAAGTCGGATCGAGCATGCATCATTCGCGCATCCCGAGGCAGGGCTGAGGCCCCAGTTCTTTTATTTATTTTATTTTATTTTAATAATTAGAATTCTGTAATAATTTATTCATTTATTCTTTTGGACTGTATTATTATTTGGTCCCTCCGAGTGAGGGCGTATTTGTAATAAGTGTGTGTGAGTGGGTGTATGCCTTCCAACCCCCATTTCTTTCTATCCCTTTTATTTAGCTGCTTACGATGGTAGATTAGGACACGTCTACTTTAGCATACCTTATGCAATGCATGCGTGCATTCATGCATTTGTTTACATGTACCGGGCTCGGTACATCATACAAATTGCATCGTATTTCCAATTTCCAAATTGAAGACGTGCATCGAATGTTCGCATTTTCACATGCCATTTTAGGGTTAGCCGAGCCTACTCTAGATTGCATCTATGCCTGTGTTGCATTAGTCACTTAACATGAACTAGGTCATGCATGTTTTGCTAACTAGTTTCTTGTTTTGGCACGGAGTACGTTGTAAGTTTTTTTCGCTTCAGCATATCGCATGCGTGTGAATGTTAACATGACAATATGCTTTCCATGCGGCTAAATGCTTATGTGATAAACTGTTTGAATGCCTTTGGGCGGAGGTTGGATTGGCTGAGTTGGAAAGACTCGTTGAATCCGTATTTTAGCCTACTTACGAGTAGCAAAAAGCCAACACGTTTTTCGAGACAAAACGGATATGCGATGCTTGTTTCCAAATTAGGTGATCTAGTCTATACTTGTTTGCTGCGCACATAACATAGTAATTCTAGGCTAATAATTGGGATAAGAACACATAACGTTTTCAAAAACAGATATCATGGTTAGTAGAGGCCGGTCTTCGGACCAGGCGAAAAGGGGTGCTCATAGCTGACCTTCCCCGATCGTACCCAAGCTCCCGAGCCAAGTCACTTTGGTGATGACGGACACGTGGCCTTCGGCACCGAGTCAGGGTTTCCTAAATTCCCCCATTTTAAAAATATTTAGGTGGCGACTCTGTATCTGGCAAAGCAGTCCATGTTTGGCACTTCTTTCTAAAAAATTGTTTTCTCAAAACGATTTGCCAGAGTTGGACTCTTTGGTTTAGATTACGAACCGCAACAAACAAAAAGGAGAGTCTGAACTGTAGCGAGGTCCCTCGCGGGCTTGTTACAGTTTCTGGCGACTCTACTGGGGAGTTTAGAGAGCTTGACTCGAACTCGTGATATCCGGTTTTGATCTCGCTTATGTGTCTCTTTGCATTGCATGTGCATTGGTGCGCCTAGGAACACAGTGTTTGCCATCTGCCATTCCTGAACGGTTTGCCGGAGGCTTGTCTTGTCAAGGCATGTCCATAAGGTGAATTTGCCAGGCTCGACAAAGATATGGGAACACAAACCCCGGTTTACCGGGGCACCCCTTTTGACCATTCGACCTAGTGCATATCGAAATCCATAGTGACCATTCCAAACTAGGACAGGTTGCTTACCCGTTGCTAAGTTGTTTGAAATTGCTGTGTGCATAGTGAAACCCTAGCTCCTGACAAAATAGAACAAGGAAACCCTATCCCAGTATAGGGGTGTTTTGGTTCTCATTTATCTGCTATGTGCTTTTAGAATGTATCTCTACAGGGAACGTACATGTCAGTTTGCAAGTTTGAGTATCAGGCTCGAGGGCACCAGTATCAGTGTTTTGAGAATCAGTTATGCTGGGTATCGATTCGTGGCCTAGGCCAACGATTGTAATCGATGATCGATGTTGGGAAGCATGTATCCAACATTTGGCCGTATATTTGTGTGTTTGTTTATTTTACGCCATTATGCTGTCCGATTGTCTGTCTATTTATACGCTTTATTTATCTTTTTTACTAGGTAGTTGAGCACAATTGCTTCTAACCCAGTAGATATTCCCCAAGCACTCTGGATCAGAGGTCGTCGACTCCATCGATCTGAGGATCTGGTAGACGGACAACCAGTGCACCGCTCCCTACTCCCGGTTACTAAACGGAGGATAGTTAGGCAGAGGGCATCAGTTCACCAGTCAGTTCAGAGGGCTTTATCTACCTCACCCGAGTACAGTAGGGATCAGGATCTTGTTTCTCCTACAGAGAGGGAACCTATACGAATCGATCGAGCGTAACAGCATGGCCAGTTTAGAGGAGATGGTGCGCCACCTCCAAGAAAGCATGAAAGCAATGCAGCAGGATGCCATCCGTCAGGCAGATTTCGCCAGGCAACAGGCCATAGTTGTGAGGGAACAGGCAGAGACAATTGCCAGATTAGAACAGCAAACCGGGGCATCTGCTTCGCATCAAGACCCTCCCCCACCAGGAGTTCCGAACCCCGGGGAGGCAACTAATGTTCAGAATGACACAGAACTCCCCACAGGACCACCTCCACCCCCGGTCCTACCTCCAATCCTGCCCCAGTTATCAAAAACACCCACCAACCTTCCGGACTCCCCCTTTGAGTTCGAGACTGACCCCACTGCACTAAAATTGAGTAAGCTTGAGAAGCTATTCAAGAGATCCCAAGGAGTCAAGACCATCCCTGACATCAAAGATGGATACACCGATGCAGCTGTGACGCTGCCTGACAGATTCAAAATGCCTCATATCGATCGATTCGACGGGTCCGAGGACCCCATGGTGCACTTAAGGCTGTTTTCAGACGTCCTAAGGCCAATGGGCCTCAGTAGGCTTCAGAAGTTGTCATTATTTGGCCGGACCTTGTCGGGTGTGGCGGCCACGTGGTATGCCAAGCTAGAGGATGACGTCAAGAGAAATTGGGACGAAATGGCTGAGGCCTTCATCTTGCAGTACTCATACAACACACAAATTGAGATTACCACCCGTGATCTCGAGACAACCAGGCAAGAACCCAAAGAAAGCTTTTCAGAGTTTGTAACCAGGTGGCGGGCTAAGGCTTCGATGATGACTTTAAGACCCACCAACAAAGATCAGATTCGGATGATTGTGCGCAATCTTCAGCCGAAATTGATGCAGAAAATGATTGTAGTCCCCTTTCCTACTTTTGCTGACCTACATGACATGGGGATGCAGATCGAGGATGCACTGAAACAAGGCTTGATTGATAATGACCAGGAGCAACCCCGCCGAACTTTCAACCGTAACACCAACACAGGCCCGAGTGGCTTTACAACTACAAAAGCCTCCGAAGTGAGCATGGTCACCACCAACCCTCCCCCAAGAGCCATGGCAGCTACACCATTCTCCGGCGCGTCCGGAAGCAGACCACAAACAACTAAATACCTGCCCAAAAACACCAGAACCTTCGCTCCACTATACATGCCCCTGTCCAAAGCTCTGGGGGTATTAATCAAGAAAGGGCATTTGAAGCCCCTGGAGCCGCGGCCATTACCAGAACAACTCCCCCCTTCCCATAACCCAACCAAGTATTGCGCCTTCCATCAACAGCACGGTCATGACACTGACCTGTGCTTCCGATTACGCCATGAGATTCAAGATCTCATCGATAACGGGGTGATTCTGCCTCCGAAGAAACCCAATGTCACCACAAACCCCCTCCCCACACATAACCAAAATCCACCACCCAAAAGACTCAATTTCATCCATACTGGGGACGTGTCTTACGACCCTAGTGTCTATATCACTCCTTCCCACCTGCCTAAGCCGGAGGTGTTCTTCCCTAATTGCACTGACTTGTGCATGACGGACATCTTCACAACCCAATCCAAGCCTATGGTGGTGACCGTCGAGGATACACGAGCTGAAATTTTAGAGGAAGAAAGGATTATTGAGTCGGAGTCTGGGGAATCTGGGGGTTGCATTGAATTATGTGTAATTCACGGGGACAGTTTGAGGCAGGAAGCAGATGATGTAACAGCAGTGGAGGAGGACTTCGCCAACCTCCAGTTTTCCAGCCACGATCTAGGAGGCTCTACCGTCAATTGGTTTGATTACGAAGAATCAACGGAGGTTTCGGGATGGTTGGATGATCAACCAGATGCGATAAAAGAGTTTCAGCAGGGTCCGACAGGGGCAAGAATGTCAGTGATAACCGGAAGGGTTGAAGAACAAGGTATCTCGCCGGGGAGCGCCGGTGCAGAGAATTTCGCTCGGGGTTGGAGCATCTTGACTACGGAAATTATCAAACAGCCGGCTGTATCGGCACAGTCAGAACATGAAAGGTTTGGAGACTCTGAGAGAGTCAGGAAAGCAAAGGCCCATGTAGGGACTGAAACCGCTGTGTGCACAGGAATCGATGGTGCTGTGAGTACGAAAATGGAAGGTAGCATGAGTACGAGAACAGCCATATCAGAGTTGGACAGGTGCTTGACAGTCGCTGATGGGATGTGGTGGGAAGATGAGGATTTATGTCTTGCCCACACAGACGAAGACTGGGGAAACGGCCAACCCGATGATACTTGGTACCTTGGAGAGGTCGACCACATGACATGAAGTGGACGGTACTTCAAGCCTCCACACCTGGATCAACCAGAAACGTCAGGGAAAGATAGGGAGGCGGAGAATCAGAAGGAAAAGCAGCTCAAGGATGAGGCCGTTTTGAGACAGTTGAAAAAGATACAAGCAGACATCTCTATCTGGGGACTGCTTATGGCTTCCCGAGTGCATAGATAGGCCGTCCTTTCAGCCATGGATAAGGCCAAGCTGTCGATAGAGACAACGCCGGAACAGCTGGTAGGGTTAGTCTTTCCAGGAGGGGCTGCCCCGATGCTGACGTTCGCTGACAAGGAATTACCACCTGAGGGCACAAATCATAACAAGCCACTCTACATTTCCGTGGAGTGTAGGAACAAATGGATACCGGTAGTCCTTGTTGATACAGGGTCCGCCATCAACGTTTTCCCGGCAAGGACAGCTTATGCGATCGGTTTGAAGGTCGCGGACTTTGTGCCAATAGCCCAGGTGATCCGGGCATATGACAACACGAGCCAAGAGGTGATGGGAACCGTGAAAGTTCAGACAAAAGTTGGGCCGGGACAGCATGAGATAGATTTCCACGTCTTGGAGGTGCCGGCAACTTTCAACTTGTTGTTGGGGCGGCCGTGGCTGCATCAGGTGAAGGCGGTATCATCCACCCTACATCA
This sequence comes from Camellia lanceoleosa, assembly GCA_025200525.1. Classification (NCBI taxonomy): domain Eukaryota; kingdom Viridiplantae; phylum Streptophyta; class Magnoliopsida; order Ericales; family Theaceae; genus Camellia; species Camellia lanceoleosa. The sequence continues at coordinate 13,952,047 of CM045758.1, forward strand.
AGTGGTGAAGTACCCCTACGGGAAGGGAGTAGCCATTGTTTTCGGGAATTCATCGATCCACCCCCCACCGGAGGTATCCACGCCTGTTCTGGAAATCGAGCATGCATGGAAGACGTATTCATATCGGGATTTACCTTGGCTGAGGCTCAGGTTATACAAAGCATTATGGCTGCTAACGACGGGATATGCGTCAGTGCTCAAGCAGTGTATCTCATGAACAAGCTTCAACACATCCCCGGGATGGGATTGGAGAAGAGTGGCCGTAAAGGCGTCGCAGCGTTGGCCGAAGTACCACATAACCCTCATACCTTTGGATTGGGCTACCTGCCACCAAGGAGGATTGGATAAGGAAAGAAAAGGAAATGGCTGGAAGGGCCAAGGCGATGCGAATGGGAAAACCCTTTGAGTTGATGCACTGGCCCATCCAGGGTACCCTAAACGGACGCTTCGTCCAGGAGGGGGAGGATTTCCCATTCTGTGGTTTTCCTAAGCCGTGGTTGAACGTGGAAAAGAAGCGCGTACCGGGATTTGAGATATTCTTCGACTTACAGATACCTAGGGATGATGTTGCTAAAGAGCAGACAGACCCGATAGTCGAAGTGGGACAGAGCAATAAAATAGAGTCGAGGACCTTACTTTGGAAATGGGGCGCTACGGCTTGTCTACTTTCGGATCCTTGATCGACCCGGTTATTAGCAGGGGATAACTCCTCGGTATCTGTGATAGGAGATGAAACGGCTGCGGGCCTACCAGCAAACATTTTGGATGCATCCATCGCACCTTCTCTCGTTTGGCAATACAAAGAGGGATTTTTATCAAGCAGCACTGGGTCAGGTAGTGAGCCGGAATCTGATTCCACCGAGTCTTGTGAGTCGGAATCAGGTTCGGCTGACCGAAGTCTGAGTCCGTATTCTGGGGTGATAACCGGATGCCACGATCTGTCGGTCATCTTTTTCTTTCTCCTTTGAGTCTGTTGTAATAGAGGAATCAGACGGTTTGGAAGCATTTAATGAGAATGAGGTGAATGTGGTTTCAGAGTACTTTTCTGTGCCTTTGATTTATTGATTAAATCAGGATTTTCAAAATTTTGATGAAAACGACGAGGAAGAAATTCCTCCGGTTTTGCAACGATTAATTGATCAAGAGCAGGAGAGATTTGTTAAACCCTTAATGGATGAAATCACAACTGTGAATGTTGGTACTGAGAAGGACCCGCAGCTGGTCCAGATCGGGTCCACGTTGTCTTCGGAGGAACGCGAGCGCTTAGTCGCTTTATTAAAAGATTTCAAAGATGTTTTTGTGTGGTCCTACGAAGACATGCCTGGAATCGATCCTGAGATTGTACAGCATCGGATCCCTCTCGACCCCGAGGCCCGACCCATCAAACAGAAACTCAGGAGAATTCGCCCGAACTGGGCCATCAAGATTAAGGAAGAGGTCACCAAGCAAATAGACGCAGGCTTCCTGGTGGTATCCGAATACCCGATTTGGTTGGCCAACATTGTTCCAGTGCCGAAGAAAGATGGCAAGATTAGAGTATGCGTGGACTTCAGGGATTTGAATAGAGCCAGTCCGAAGGACGACTTTCCCCTACCACACATCGATGAGTTGGTAGATTTCACAGCGGGGCATGCTTTGCTTTCGTTTATGGATGGCTTCTCAGGATACAATCAGATAGTAATGGCACCCGAAGACCGGGAGAAGACTGCTTTCACCACCCCATGAGGGACTTATTGCTACAGAGTAATGCCGTTTGGGTTGAAGAACGCTGGAGCTACTTATCAACGGGCTGCGACCACAATACTACATGATATGATCCATAAAGAGGTGGAGGTGTACGTGGACGACATGATTGTCAAGTCCAAAGAAAGAGAGGGCCACTACACCGCCTTGCAAAAGTTTTTCCAAAGGATCAGAGAATTTCGGTTGTGGCTAAATCCTCAAAAATGTACTTTTGGTGTTACAGCGGGAAAAATGCTGGGGTTTCTGATTACACAAAGGGGCATCGAAGTCAACCCTTCCAAAATCAAGGCCATCCTAGAAATGCCCCCACCAAGGACTGAAAAGGAGGTGCGAGGCTTTCTGGGTAAAGTGCAATTCATAAGACGGTTTATCTCAAAATTAACCTTGACTTGTGAACCACTTTTTGGTCTCCTGAAGAATGGAACGAAGTTCCAGTGGGACGGCCGATGCCAAGCTGCTTTCGAACAGATCAAAGAATACTTACAAAACCCGCCCGTGTTGTCACCGCCGGAACCAGGGAAGCCGTTGATATTGTACCTTTCAGTGACTGAGACCACAATGGGCTGTATGCTCGCGCAAGAATCAGAAGAAAAAGTTGAGAGAGCCATCTACTATTTGAGCAAGAAGATGCTAGAGTATGAGACTCGCTACACACCGCTGGAAAAGGCTTGCTTAGCCTTGGTATGGGCTACTAGGAAGCTGCGGCACTACCTGTTAGCTCACTCTGTAATGTTGGTTTCACGACTTGATCCCATCAAATATCTTTTCGAGAAACCAGCACTTACGGGTAGGCTAGCTCGTTGGTTGCTGTTGCTCTCCGAATTCGATCTGAAGTATGTGACGCGCAAATCAGTAAAGGGAAGGGCAGTAGCAGAGTTCCTTACCGACCACCTGGTTGAGGGGGATGAAGCAGGTGAGTATCTATTCCCAGATGAGGCCATTCTGCACATCGACGATGAATATTGGACGATGTACTTTGACGGAGCATCAAATCAATATGGGTATGGGATAGGAGTGTTGCTGATAGCACCTGACAAATCCCGTATCCCCCTGGCTTTCAAACTCCGATTCAAGGTCTCGAACAATGAGGCAGAATATGAAGCATGCATTGCTGGTTTAGAAGCAGCCCTCGAACTAGGGGCAAGGCGAATGGACGTCATCGGGGACTCGAACCTCGTTGTATCTCAAGCAAAGGGAGACTGGAAAGTCAAAGAGGAGAAAATGATGATGTATCACCAGACCCTGGATTTGTTAATTCCTCAGTTTGAGAAGCTGAATTTCGCTCATCTTCCAAGAGAGAACAACAGGTTCGCAGATTCTTTAGCAACTCTATCTTCCATGATAGACATCCCGTTTGGAGTCCGGATGCGTCCAGTCATCATTGACCACAAGTTTGCACTAGCCTATGAGTCAATCGCCGCCATAGATGAAGTTCAGGACGAAAACCCTTGGTATCACGATATTTGGAATTTCTTGGAGAAGGAAGCATATCCACCGGGGGCAAACGCCAAGGACAAAAGGGCAATCAGAAGAATGGCCGTTCAGTTCATCATCTGCGGGGGTAAACTGTATAAGAGGGGTCATCTGGAAATGCACAAGCTGTGTGTAGAAGTTGAAGAGTCGAAACGCCTGATGGAGGCCATCCATGGAGGAGAGTGTGGCGCACACATGAACGGAGTGATGCTGGCTCGAAAGATCCTCCGCCAGGGTTACTATTGGTCCACCATGGAGGAGGATTGTATTAGTTTTGTTCGGCGATCCCACAAATGTCAGATCCATGCAAACCGCATGAATATCCCGCCGTCGAAGCTGTACAACATGACTTCGCCATGGCCGTTCTCAGTATGGGGAATTGATGTAATCGGGGCTGTTACTCCGAAGGGGTCGAATGGGCATGAGTTCATCTTGGTTGCAATAGACTATTTTACCAAGTGGGTTGAGGCCCAGTCCTATGCAGTGTTGAAGGCTTCGCATGTTGCAAAGTTCATCAGGAACAACATCATTTGTCGTTACGGAGTCCCGAACAAGATAATTTCGGATAATGGTTCCCACTTCAAGAAGGAAGTGATTGATTTGTTGGAAAAATACAACGTGGCTTTCCATAAGTCATCTACATGTTAGCCGCAAACCAACGGAGCAGTTGAGGCCGCCAACAAGAATATCTAACACATTTTGCAGAAGATGGTGGAAACCTATTGGGACTGGCCAGATAAGTTGCCGTTTGCTCTGTGGGGCTACCGGACTTCAATTAGAACTTCAACTGGAGCGACTCCGTATTCGTTAGTCTATGGGATGGAGGCCGTTCTACCAATCGAGATTGAGGTCCCGTCATTGCGAGTCCTGGCCGAGTGTCAGATAGCTGAAGCAGATTGGCAGCAGAGCAGGTTTGAGGAACTTATGCTCTTTGATGAGAGAAGACTGAAAGCACTGTACCACGTCCAAGGTTATCAGCGCAGAATTGCCCGGGCTTTCAACAAGAAGGTTAAGTCCAGGAATTTGAAAGAAGGAGATTTGGTGCTCAAGGACAACCGAGCTCCCATCCATGACCCAAGGGGCATGTTCAGACCCAATTGGACTGGTCCCTATATCATCAAAGCTATTTGGTCGGGTGGAACTGTGGTTCTGATGGACCTAGATGGCCTAGAGTTCTCCCAACCGATTAATATGGACAAGTTGAAGAAATATTACCCTTGAGAGGCTCGCTAGGCCGAAAACCCGAAAGGGCGACCTAGGCAAAAGTTAGAGCATAGAAAATTGGGAAATATAAAAACTGAGCTCGCAAGGTTGAAAACCCGCAAAGGGCGGCCTTGGCAAAAGTTAGAGCGTAAAAGGAGAGCAAGAATACTCGAGTGAATCCAAGCCTGAACTACGTAAGGCTTGATTCCCATCTTTGGGATACGTAGGTAGCTTCATCCTGAAGTTCAGCCATAAACATTTTCCCCGATCAACTTTGTCCATTTGATCATCTTGGTCATCTTTGTCCATCAGCATTTATTACAATCTCCGGTGCAGTGCTATTCAGACTAGGGGCAACTTTCCGCTGCGTGAAGTGCCGCTAAGATTATTCAGACTAGGGCAACTTTCCGTTTTAGGTTCCGATGTTGTGCATCTCAGTGACAGATCTCAGACGTGTCCAGTTCTGATCCATATCGAAAATAATTTTGAAAAGTTTTGATAAAAGTTGACTTTGTTCAAATTAATCTTTTTACAACTAAGACCATTTTTGGACCAAAGTGGGAAATTCTCAATACCACAATCTTCAATCTCATTGATTTCAAATACAGAGTTCTCCCGCTCTTGCATACAAATTGAAGTTGCTTTTTATTACATTTAGAAAGAAAACTTGAAAGTACTAATAAAGCAATAAATTCGGGGCATAGTCAAGTCAGGTGTTCCTGTGCCCCCTCCTAGAGCTGGTCGAAGCCTCTGACGCCAAACTGGGCCCGACCTGTGCCTCCTCATTGAGCCAATCCCAGCACTCATCAGATAAAGTGCAGTTGAAAAACGGAGCGGGAGCCAGGAGCTCTCTAGTCCTCCATGCGGTGGCCTGCCGAGTAAGCTGCATGCCTCGGGCCGGAAATGCAACGGGATATTCTATCCCTTCTGGTGGGCAGGTCTGATCATGACCAAACTGCTGCCGGAACTGGAATGGGAAATAGAACACACAGTGAGTCAGGCCAATCAGCTGAATTCCGGGCTGGCGAGTCATGTTGTAGCCGATCGCAGGTAAATTGAGCCAAGAGCATCGCCAAGCAATGCAGTCTGCGGACAAGTTGCACATCCAAGCAAACCACCATTCTTGATCAAGAGCATTGACTAGACGATGTCGGAAGAAGTAGCCGCGAGCTGAATATGCCGGGCAAGAGTCCACGTGTCACGACCCAAACCCGGCCCTATGGGTTTAGCATCAGAATCGCCAAGAATCCGAGATTATCAAGGCCTCTTAACGATGAATACAAGAAAAAGTAGTCTGGCTGGCGGAAGCCAATACAGTAAATAACTAGTGTCCATTGAGCTGTGACAGTCTGTATGCCAAAAAGATTTTTCATACATTTATGCATTCATACAGTTCAAACAGTACAGTCTATACAATCATTACAAACATTCAGTGCGGGGGCTTAATCCCTCGATAACAGTATAATAAAAACAGTAAACAGTCTATACAGTAACACAAAACAGTAGGGAAATCGACGGGGACACAAAAACACCCCAAGCCATAGCATGGCAACTCGGAACCTCGCAGTGAGGCACATAGGCTGGCTTGACAAAACTGGGGATCAACCCACGCTCCTAGCTCCGGTCCGGCTGTTGAGAACCTACATATAAATATAAACAGTGAGCTAAAGCCCAATGAATAACATAAAGCGTAAAGAGGTTAAGAATGAATGTCCTTACAGTAATGAAAACAGTTCATTAAACAGTATTTTGGTCTTTCAGTATTTCAGTCAATCAATGATATGTGGTAAATCCATTAGCCTATCAGTACAGTAAACAGTATGGTCCAAAGGGACCGGATCTCAACAGACCCAACAATAGTGATGGCCATCAATCAATAAACAGTAATGGTTCCACAAGGGAACCGACAGAGCTCAGAATAACGAATAAGCAGTAAGTGCTAAGGATGCCACAAGATGCGATTCGAATATAGGACATACATTCATTCAGCAAACAATATCAGTTTAGTAAACAGTTCAGTTCAGTATTCAAAAGATAACCATTTTTAACATATCTTTATGCAATCTGTCACTCACAGAGATTGGGCTAATTGCAGTTAGAGTGCGTCCCCGAAGCCAACCCTAAACAGTCAACAGATAGAACACACACTAAGTTTCACAGCTGAGAAGGATAATAATTTAACCCCTAATTTGCCTCGGTGTGTTCTACATCTAAATCCTCAATAAGATGTCTTAAACTAGGCCTAAGAATGCCTAGAATGGGATGAGGATGCAAAGATGTACTTAGAAAACATTTTCAGAAGTTTCAGAAAAACAGAGCCCCGCTCGAGCGCACACTTCTACGCTCGAGCGGACGGGCAAAAACGATACCCGCTCGAGCGTGAGTTATTTCGCTCGAGCGGTCTGCAAAATATACTGGATGCTCGAAAACCCCGCTCAAGCGTAAAAACCTCCGCTCGAGCGTACTGCACAAAACATGCAACAATTGCTGGGAGCTCGATTTCTCCGCTCGAGCGCGAATACCTCCGCTCGAGCGGACACCAGAAATTTGGAAAACCTAGAAATGTGTTCCAAGTTCAAAACCAAAGTTTCAACCACCAAAATCGATCCTCTTGGGCCCATTTTCTGGAAAACCTTTGAAAACACATAGAATAACATGTTTTAAAGCTTAATTTAAGAAATCAAAGCCCAAGGGTGTTTAATTCAAACCCAATTTGAAACTAATTTCATGAACAACATGCAAACATGACATGCATGAGTTTTCAAACCAATCTAAAGCTCCAATTCTTGCTCTAGTGAGCTCAATCCTTTGAAAACATGGTGAAAACATGAACTACAACAATGTCATGAATATGCAAGTACAATTCTACTATTAATTCTACTCCAACTCACCAATTCAAACATGCATGCAACAATAGAACTCCAATTCAACATATATGACCAAATCCAAGACTTAACTTCTCTACAACCATGGTACATGCAAGATGGAACTTAAAAACATAACCAAAAGGATGAAATTCATACCTATAACTTGAATTCAAGGTTTAAGAGTTCAATTATGCCAAATTTACACTTCAATTCCAAGTAATTCTTCAAGAATGAATCAATTCTCTCTTACCCCTCACTCTCTCTAGCTCTTGGTCGGTTGAACACAAGAATAGGGGCTGATGAATGTTGATTAAGTGCATAAACAAGGCTCAAATATGAATATAATAAAGGCCCACTACTAATGGCAATTCCGTGAATAAACTAAACTCTTTAATTGGCTTTATTTAATCTAATTTAATCATTCCTAATCAATTTTCAGATAAATATACCATTAAATCACAATATTCTACTGATTCCAAAACATCAAACGGTTTCTAAATCGGCCGCCGATAAGGCCTTCAATTAGCAATTTAAATGATAAACACGAACAGATAGATACATAAGTCAAACAGGTAGAATATGCAATTCGATAGGTAAACTTATTTAGTTTCAGTTTCGATTTCAATCAGTCCGTCCAGTACTTTACTCGGTTCAATTATCAGTCATTATCAGTTCGGTTTAGCAGTAACCAATAGCTAATTCAGTAGTTTATCGGTAATCAGTACGGTGGTTGTTACAGTCTCCCCTCCTTATAAGGAGTTTAGTCCTCTAAACTCGAGTTACCTTCAGTTTGGAAGAAAACAGGATTCAGTGGGAACAGTTCTGGATATCTCTTAGCCATGTCATCTTCCAAGTGGCATACACACCACCATGGTTCTGCCAATCAACTTTCACTAGCGGGATCTCTTTGTTTCTCAGTTTCTTGATTCGTCGGTTTACAATCTGTACAGGCCGTTCCTCGTAAGTGTAGTCATCACTCAACACTACTCGAGTAGGCTCAATCACATGGAATGGATCCCGGAGATAATCTCTCAACATCGAAATGTGGAAGACGTTATGCATATGCTCCATTTCAGGAGGAAGTGCAACTTGATACGCCACCGGATTGATTTTCTCAATAATCTGATACGGTCCGACATACCACGGTGCTAACTTGCCTTTGACTCCAAAACGAGTATGGCCTTTCATTGGTGTCACTTTCACAAAAACGTGATCACCTACCTCATATTCTCGGTCTCGTCTTCTAACATTTGCATAACTCTTCTGTCTACTCTGTGCAGTTTTCAGTCTTTGCTGTATCAGTTTTATCTTTTCAGTCGTTTCATACACAATCTCGGGCCCAAGCAATGGCCCATCTCCAACTTCTGCCCAGCAGATTGGAGACCTACACTTTCTGCCATACAATGCCTCGAAAGGCACCATACCAATACTCGAATGGTAGCTGTTGTTGTAGGCAAATTCAGCCAATGGTAAGTGACTTTCCCAGTTTCCCTGAAAATCAAGGACACACATTCTCAGTAGATCCTCTAGAGTTTGGATGGTCCTTTCTGACTGTCCATCTGTCTGAGGATGATAGGCGCTACTCAGCCTCAATTCAGTACCCAATGCAGTCTGTAGGCTTTGCCAAAACCTCGATGTAAACTTCGAATCCCTGTCAGAAACAATAGACACAGGCACTCCGTGCAGTCTAACAATCTCATCAATATAAATAATAGCCAGTTTGTCCGCATTAAAAATGGTCTTGACAGGTAAGAAGTGAGCATATTTGGTCAGTCTATCAACAATAACCCAAATAGAGTCCATACCTTTTCTAGAGCGAGGCAATCCAACGATAAAGTCCATCGTGATATGCTCCCACTTCCACTCCGGTATGGGCAAGGGTTGCAGTAAACCTGCGGGTCGCTGATGTTTCGCTTTAACTTGTTGACAATGGAGACACTTGGACACAAATTCAACGATCTCCTTTTTCATCCCTGGCCACCAGAAATTCTGTTTCAAGTCTTGATACATTTTCGTATTCCCCGGGTGAATCGAAAACTTCGAACTGTGGCCTTCTTGCAGAACTCTTCTTTTCAATTCAGTGTCATTTGGTACACACAGTCTATCTTGAAATTTCAGTACATTATTGTCAAATTTGAATCCCGGTCTCGGTTTTGAATCTTTTTCTTCAATAATCTTCTTCAAGTAATCATCCAGTTGTTGTTTCTCCTTAATTTCTCCAATCAAGGCTGGTTGAGCAGAAATAGCAGCTAAGGTTCCACCTTGTTCCTTCAAAACAATTTCAATCTCAGACTTTTCAAGGTCACAAAGCAACTCTTTCATCGTCGACCAAAGAACAAAGCTAAGTTCCCAATCGATTTTCGGCTCAAAGCATCGGCAACGGTGTTGGCTTTTCCCGGATGGTACAGAATCTGCAAGTCATAATCTTTGATCAGTTCAAGCCATCTCCGCTGTCTCATATTCAGTTCTTTCTGTGTGAAGAAGTATTTCAGGCTCTTGTGGTCAGTATAAATTTCACATGTTGCTCCATACAAGTAGTGACGCCAAATTTTTAAGGCAAATACCACTGTAGCAAGTTCTAGATCATGGGTTGGGTAATTCTTTTCATGCGGTCTCAACTGTCGGGAAGCATAAGCAATAACTCTCCCATTCTGCATTAAAACACATCCCAAACCCTTATGAGAAGCATCACTAAAAACAGTGTAACCGTCCATACCTGAAGGCAAAGTCAGAATCGGTGCAGTCACGAGTCTAGTTTTCAACTCTTGGAATGCTGATTCCCTCTGGTCAGTCCAGTCAAATGATATCCCCTTCTATGTCAACTGAATCAGTGGTAAGGCAATTTTGGAGAAATCTTTGACAAATCTTCTGTAATATCCGGCCAGTCCCAAAAAGCTTCGGACTTCAGTCACATTTGTTGGTCTAGGCCAGTTCACTACAGCTTCAATTTTCTGCGGATCAACAGAAATTCCATCTTTGCTAATAACATGCCCCAAAAACATCACATGATCAAGCCAAAATTCACATTTAGACAGTTTAGCATACAGTTTCTGTTCTCTTAAGGTCTGTAGGGCAAGTCTTAGATGATGTTCATGTTCTTCCACAGTCTTAGAATAAATCAGTATGTCATCAATAAATACAACAATGAAATCATCAAGGTATGGTTTAAAAATTCTGTTCATGAGATCCATAAATGCAGCAGGGGCATTCGTGACTCCGAACGGCATAACTAAAAATTCAAAGTGGCCATACCTCGTTCTAAAAGCAGTTTTATCAATATCTTCCGGTTTAACTTTCAGTTGATGGTACCCTGATCTGAGATCAATCTTGGAGAACACTTGCGCACCCTGTAACTGATCAAATAAGTCATCAATACGCGGCAATGGATATTTATTTTTCACAGTTACCTTGTTCAATTCACGGTAATCAATGCACAGTCTCAGTGAGCCATCTTTCTTTTTCACAAATAAAACAGGTGCGCCCCATGGTGAAGTACTGGGTCTGATAAACTTCTTGTCCAACAGTTCCTGCAATTGTACCTTCAATTCTTTCAGTTCAGTTGGAGCCATTCTGTAAGGAGCTTTGGATAATGGTTGTGTACCCGGAACTACATCAACCTTGAACTCAATCTCCCTGTCAATCAAATCCCCTGGTAGATCATCTGGAAATACATCTGGGAATTCTCTAACTATAGGAATGCAATTCACATCAGTTTTAACATTATCATTAGCAGATACAGTCAGTACATAACACAAATATCCTTTAGACCCCTTTCTAATCAATTTGACAGCCTTTACAGAAGAAATCAGATACGGAGGAGGTACCACTCCAACCCCACTAAATACAAATTCAGGTAAACCCGGTGGACGGAAAACAACTTGCTTGGTTACACAATCGATAGTAGCATGATATTTTTGTAACCAATCCATCCCCAATATTACATCAAAATGATCTATGTTCAACGGTAGTAAATCAATAAACAGATGCATATCCCCAACAATAATCTCACAAGCAGGATACATATATGCACATGTCATGGATCCCCCAATAGGTGATGATACAGCTAACAAGTAGTTCATAGGTTTTAAGGGTCTATTCAATTTTCGTGAGAAAGCATGCGACACATAAGAATGTGTAGACCCCGAATCAATCAATACATATGCATTCTGAGTACAAATAGGGAGGATACCTGACACAACGGTCTCAGTATTCTGAACGTCTCCCGGTACTAGGGCGAACACTCGGCCCTGCCTCATAGGCTCTTTCCCGGTAGCTTTGGGGTTAGGCTTTGGTGCCACATTTGATGCTGCTGCGCTTGGTGCAGCTTTACCACTGACTGGTGGAGCAGAGGGGCAGTCTTTAATCCTGTGGCCCATCTTGCCACATCTGAAACATGCTCCTGTTATGTTGTGACAAACTCCTTTGTGCTTGTTGCCACATGTAGAGCAGGGTGGAATGAATCCACTCCCTTCACTACTACAAAAATAGTTAAAGATCACACTTTGACAAAAAAAAAGATCTCACTTTTATTAGAAGTGTGATAAAAAAAAATTAGATTGATGTTTTAATCACACTTAATTTGATTAAGTGTGATAATATTTATTTTTTATGTCACTTTTCAATTAAGTGTGATTATATATATAGATTTTTAATCACACCTTCTAATTAAAGTGTGATTATATACTTTTTAATCACACTTTTTAAACAAGTGTGATTGTATATATATTTTTTAATCACACATTCTAATTAAAGTGTGATTATTTATATATTTTTTAATCACACTTTCTAATTAAAGTGTGATTATATATACACTACTACTTTTTAATCACACTTTTTAAATAAGTGTGATTGTATATATATTTTTTAATCACACATTCTAATTAAAGTGTGATTATTTATATGTTTTTTAATCACACCTTCTAATTAAAGTGTGATTATATATACAGTGCTACTTTTTAATCACACTTTTTAAACAAGTGTGATTGTATATATATATTTTTAATCACACATTCTAATTAAAGTGTGATTATTTATATATTTTTTAATCACACTTTCTAATTAAAGTGTGATTATATATACAGTGCTACTTTTTAATCACACTTTTTAAACAAGTGTGATTGTATATATATATTTTTAATCACACATTCTAATTAAAGTGTGATTATTTATATATTTTTTAATCACACTTTCTAATTAAAGTGTGATTATATATACACTACTACTTTTTAATCACACTTTTTAAATAAGTGTGATTATATATATATTTTTTTATCACACATTCTAATAAAAGTGTGATTATATATACTATTGCTTTTTAATCACACTTTTAAATAACTGTGATTATTTATATATTTTTTAAGGTAATTAAAATGTGATTATATATACATTACTATTTTTTAATCACACTTTTTAAATAAGTGTGATTGTATAAAATATTTCAAATTGATTTTTATATAAGTTACCAACATAAGAAATGACTTATCAAAAGATTCTTAGGCTATGTATGGTCTGATTTTTAGAAAAAAAATTATAAATTAATTTGGTTAAGAAATAAAAAATAAACAATAATTATCATTTTTATATAATTTTTATCTTTCGAGTGGTTAGAAATAATTTTTTACAAATTAAATTGAAACATCCATATGTATGTATATAACTTTCAAAAATTAAAATTATAATTATTTTTACCCTTAAATGATAATTATTTTTAGTTTTTATTTCTTAACCAAATTAATTTTAATTTTTAAATTTTTTCTAAAATCAATCCATATATGTTTAACATTTTGTATTTTTAAATTTTGTTAAACATTTTGTCAATTACCAAACGCAGCGTTTGTAGTTTATGTTTTTCTAAAATAAACAAAACCAGCTTTATAAAATTTTTGTAAATATAAACTAAAACGTAAACGTTACCAAGCAGACACCATTCATTTCATTTTTAGTTTTCAATTTATATTTACAAAAATTTTAAAAACTTATAAAAACTTGTTTGATAATTTTTTTGTTTATAAATGGTTGTCTCAGTTTGTAAATTTGAGAAAAAAATGTAAATTCAAAAAATAAGTTTACGTTGATTTTTAAATAGAAATTTAAAAATTTTACTGGCAAAATTTTTTTTAAATTAATTAATTTTTCAATTAATTTTTCTTCAAATAATTTTTTTCCAATTAATTTTTTTTGGTAAATTACACTAACACCCCCTGAAGTTTATGTTTATTATAGTTCCCCCCTCACCTTTTGGAAATTACATTTCCCCTCACCACCACCTGCCACCACTACTCACCACCCACCTGCCGCCATCACCCACCACTCGCCACCACTACCCACTAGCCACCCATCACCCACTACAAGCCACCACCCACTCGCCACCACCACGCCCACCCGCCACCACCACCATCTACCCGCCACCACCACCGCCACTACCATCTACCGTCACCACCACCACCCGCCACCACACCACCCACCCATCACCACCACCACCCGCCACCTATCCGCCACCACCACCATCCGCCACCCACCACCCGCCACCACCACCGCCACCACCCACTTGCTACCACCACGCCACCCACCCATCCACCCACCATCACCACCCACCACCCACCCACCGCCACCGGCCATCCGTCACCCACTGCCACGCCACTCACCACCACCACCACCCACCACCCGCTACCACCACCTGCCATCCGTCACACATCCGTCACCACCACCACCACCACCCACTTGCTACCACTCACCACCCGCCACCCACCCACCCACCCACCCACTCTCTCACTCATCACTCTTCTTTCTGTCTCTGTCTCTGTCTCTTTCTCATAGACAGTGATGGGAAAAGTCAAAGCGTCAAACTTCAAAGCTATCCCCATTTTTTCTGTTTGTCTGTCTCTCTCTTGTTCTCTCTGTGTCTTTCGCTCATCTCTCTTCTCTCTATCTCTCTCATTTCTCTTCTCTCTTTGTCTCTTTTCTCTATCGCTCTCGCTTATCTCTCTCTCTCTCTTTCGTTTATCTATTTTCGCTATTTTCTCTCTCTCTCTCTGTCTATATCTTTTCAGAATTTTCTTCATCTCTCTCTTCTTTCTCTCTCTTACTCATCACTCTTCTCTCTTTGTTTGTTTGTGCAAGGTATATTTGTCTCTCTCTCTCTCTCGTGTCTCTCACTCATCTATCTCTTCTCTCATCTCTTTTCTCTCTCTCTGCTGCTCATCTCTCTTCTCTTTATCTCTCTCATCCATCTCTATCTCTTATCTCTCATATTTCTTTGTCTTTCACGCTCATCTCTCTTCTTTCTATCTTTCTCTTCTCTCTCGTTCATCTCTTTTCTCTTTATGTCTCACTCGTTCATCTCTTCTATCCGTCTCTCACTCATCTCTCTCTCTCACCACCCATCTCCTCTACCACCTTCACCACTACTGCAAACGTCATTCCACCACCACCACTACTTCCACTGTCGCCACTTCACCTCTACGACTACCATTACTATTACCATCGCCACCACTCCACTACCACCACTACCACTACTACTACCATTACCTCTCCTTCACCCCTGCCACTCCATCTACACTACCACTACCATAACTTCACCACTAATATTTTTTGCCATCACCACCACCACCACCATCATCTCTTATCCACCACCTCCACCACTAATGTCGCTTCCTTTCCTCTACCACAAAAAAATAGTTCATGATTTTTATTAACCAAAAAAATAGGTCAGAGAAAAATATTTTTCATTGACCACAGAAAATAAACTTTTATTTTAGTGGAAAATATTTTTCATTAAAATATTACCCATTCTTCTACCAAATAAAAAATAATAATAATATTTTTTTAATTAAAATAAAAATAAAACAAATAAATTTTCAATCTTAGTAATTTAAAAAAATGAAATTTTTTTCATTAACTACAAAGCAACCCGCGTCACAAAAAAAAAAAAAAAAAAGTTAAACGATATTATTTTATTGTTTAAATTTTATTTGTGACCTCCCAAAAAAAAAAAATTTTTAATTTTTTTTTTATCCACCCTCGTCTCCCTCTCTTTTTTTTTTCATTCCCGCTTTTTATTTTTTTGCCCCAAACAAAACCAATTGAGAAGCAAACAAAACCCTAATCTCATTGAGAGCACTGAGAGAGAGCTCTCTTCATCTTCTTATCTCATCTCTCTTTTGTTTTTCATCTGCGACGATAGACCTTAGCAATCGACTCTCTCTCTCTCTGTGGCAACTCTGAGGTAAGGCTCTCTTTGTCTCGCTCTCTCTCCCCGATCTGTGATTTGTATCTCTGTCTCTGTCTCACCCTCTCTCCCCGATCTGTGTTTTTTTTTTGGCAATCAGATTGTCTCACTCTCTCTCGTTTTTAAGCTGCACAACTTGCATCAATCGACCTTCATCTTCTCATCTCTCTCTCATTTTTCATTTGCATTACAAGACGCTTGACGATTGACCTTCGCAATCGACTCTCTCACTCTTCGCAACTTTGAGATAAGGCTCTCTCGTCTTCAGAATCGACCTTCCATAATCGATTTGTCTGTGTTTTTGTTTTTGAGTGCAAATCTGGGTCTATTAAAATAATAATAATAAATAAACAAGTCTTTGGTTTACAATTGCAAGTAAACTTTAATTTGAGTGCCTGCATATACACTTTGCTGTTGTTGTTTCAAAATTTCGTTCATAGTCTAATCTGAAGTCTGATCTGTTGTTCTTTCAAAAATTTTGTTTGATTAAGAGTTCTACAATTTGTTCATGAGAAGTTTATATTGTGTTTGAATTTTCATTTCTTAAAAAAATAAATAATAAAATTGTTGGGGGAAATAAAAAGTGAAAACAAATTTACTTCACAAAGTGTACAAAGAAATTGGATCTTAAGTTTTTTTCCATTTAAAAAATAAAATTTGATTTGTTAATAATTCGTAGGGTGTGTTTCACGCTAACTTTTCTTGGTGTAAGCAAAAGCTAATGAGTGCAAAAGCTAATGAGTTCAAAATCTTATGAATCTCAAAGAAGTCATATGATATTGCCAAAGTGGATTGAATCTGGTGGGTGGGTTTGTCTGTTTGAATTTTAATTGAATTTCAGAAGTGGATATTGAATTTTAATTGAATTTTATGAGTCTCATTCTATATAAATAATTGATCGAAAATATAAAAATTGGTTACTTACAAGTATCTCTTGGCTTTAAGTTATACTCCATCTTATTTTCCATTTATTGTTTTGCTAAAATTATACTTAACATGTTATGTTTTATTCTAAAATAGTTTATATCCCATCTTTTTCTTTTCTTTTTTTGTTTATTCATGTATTTGGGATCTAGGTTATCTTCTCAAAACTTTTGGTTCAGTAAATAGGTTATACCATCTTTCCCTTGTTATGTGTCTCTGTGGTAACTTTGTTAGAATTATGTAATCTAGTACGGGGATTTATTCCATGTGCTTTGTCAGGTTGAGTAAGAAATTACATTTGATTAAACTGCCTTGCCTCTCCACTGTACCCCCAACATTTGCTTTTTTAAACGAACCCTCTTCTTTTTTTTTTCGTACTAGTGTATTATTGGGCGATTGATACATCAAGTGGGTATTGCCAGTCAATTGGATTTGTTAAATTTTTTTGAACTTATATATTTGTATATGGCAGGCTTTTTTTCAAGCAAGAAATGGAATTATCTTTGATAGGGCTTGAAATGCAGGAAAACATCGTAAATGTCATCATGATAAGAAGTCAAAATTCATGAAAATTTTGAGAGTTATCAATCTGATAATACTATTGTTTATACTATTGTTTTTTCTTCAGTGGTGAAGAGGTTATCAATCTGATAATAGTTTGACAACCTATATGGATAGTTCTGCTACATATTTTTCTCTTCTTGATGACAATGAAGAATGTGGTGGAAAACATTTGTTTAGATGAATTTGAACTTGTCTGATGCTCTATATACCATACCTAGTGACTGATGAGTCATCTAAGATTATTTGGATTCTATACCATGGAAACCTGGGTTGCTTTCGATCACCTGCTAGCTAACTATTTGGATAACAACATTGATTGATATAATACCTTGGTACACATGTTAATGGTCCGCATGTTATTAGCATCAACATGTATACATGCCAAGTCATGATAGGAATAGAGCTATATTAGATGATATCGATATTATTTCGCTCTGAAATTACAATGCAATAGGATGGCAGGTGCAAACCACGTTCCACCAAAAAAAAATCCGTATCATCTTATTTTGGATTTTGTTGTTTAGAACCTCAACTCTGGTAGTTGGAATTATTTTTGGTTGAACACGTAGTTGATTTGTTCTTCATGAGTAAATGCATAATAAAGCTTTGTTTTCGGGTGTATGAGCAAGTGGTGATCTTGGGTTACAGATCCAATCTGTGCATACCTTGGTATCAGAATTTGCTACTTGCTTCTTCTCAATCACCAAATGAAAAATCTTGTGAGACAACATACATTTTTTGATTAACTAACATGTTTTGGTTAGGTGTTAAAGTTGACTCTAGAGCACACTATGCTCCTCAAGCCAGATAAGAATCCCCGTGAGGCCCGACAACTATACAGAGTAAGTCAATTCAGCGATTGGTAATGAAGTTACACATTTTGTTGTGGTTTTCATACCTTATATAAACACCTGGTTATTTTTCTCAATCTATGATAAAGAATCTTGTCGAAATTGTAAATGGTTGTATTAAAAATTCAAATTTGCTCAAGTGGACTTTTGACTTGAATACATTGCTTAAGATTTAAAACAAAATCACAGCAATTAAAATTATCTGAGATCATTTGATTAGCTGACTAAAAAAGATGGGGCATTCCGAGAATCGAACTCGGGACCTCTCGCACCCAAAGCGAGAATCATACCACTAGACCAAATGCCCAACTGTTTATGCTTGTTGCATGCTATTCCTAATCAATTTGCTTTGTTTAGATTCACTAGTTGGTACTATATTTGTCTCATTAACATTTTTCTATATGGTTTAAAGTTGACTTTTGATTATATAATTGTGGTCCAAGTTTCAAAACTAAATAAAATAGAGCAATGAAAACATGGTGAGTAAATTCACTGCCTCTTATTTATTTTATTATTCATTAATGAAGGATCCAGTGAAATCATACATTGATTAACATTTTGTAGATGATGATTTTAAGTGAACTTTCAGTCAAAATTTTATGGTCAAATGTTCAAAACAAAACAAGGAAAGCAAGGAATTTTTTTTCCATTATGAAGAATAGCTACAACAGAAATTCAAACTGAAATGTAAATAAATGATCATTTTGTTAACTTCTCACACTACAAGAAAAAAGACATACAGTGACGTTTTTTCCTATGACGTTTTTCAAAAACGTCGTGAAATCTGTCCAGATTTTTCAAATTCCAAAAAAATTAAACTTAACCATCTCTCGTTTGTGCCCCGTTTATTTCTTTTAAACAGTGGCTCAACTCAAGGCCATGACTTTCTTCTATTCAGATTGAACAGAGGCGTGACTTCAGGAAGAGAGAGAAATCGAGGCGTCGGATCTTCGAGGCGTCAGATCTTCCATCTCCATCAATTCTTCAGTTGTTTGATCCGAAAAATCTTGTTCTACTCGTGATTGGAGCGTATATCTCCATGATTGTTCGAATCCCTATGATCTAAATCGATCTAGGGCTCAAGATTAGGGTTTTCTGATATAGATTTGCTACATTCACTCAAGATCTATTAAATTTCATGGCTAAAACTAACGATTTGGAATTGCTTTCTCTCGATTTAGTTGATTTCCAGCTTTTTTTTGCTTTTGTTGTGTTTTCTCCTTTCGTTTTTGTACATCCTTGTTTAGCTAGTTATTTAGTCAAATATTTAGTGAAATAAGTTTGCGCTCCACGTATCTGGACTTGAGTTTCACGGAGAGATGAACCCGTTCACACGGTTAATGATGAGCCACATCCATTAGATATGAGAGGAGTTGACGACACTTCTTGCTTAAGAACTTTCGTATATACTTGTTGAGAATTTGATGAACAAATATCGATTCTGTTGTTTTCCGTTGCATTTTAATGTTTTGTGTTAACTTCGCAGTGGGGTAATGTAGAATTTTCACGCCTTTTGGAAGGGTCTTTGAGCCCTCTGAGACATTCATTCACTCATTGGATGAAAAGGTAGTCGTCAAAGATATTACACTTTGCATTCATGTTGTCTATTGTTCTATGAAAGTCCCCTTAGTGTGCATTCATTTATTGCGTATGGCATTCCAAATGACTGTTATGCAAATGGTCTCTAGTTGGGTTATAACTAGTGTGCACTATATATCACTCTCAACTAGATGTCAGGAAAGGCAAGGAAATCTTGAAACCTATGATTTCCTACCGATCCCAGATTAGGAAGTTCTGGACTTCGATTTCTTCTGACCATCATCTCAGTGACCAACTTGAGCAAGAAGATACCATTTAGTTATGCATGTATTCAAGTACATAGATCTCATTTGTCATGTAGAGCTGTGGAAGGCCGTGGATTCTGCAGATATAAAAAATCTATTGTTTCTAACACTTTTTAAGTGCTCCATTGTGAATGATTTTGGTCTTGGAACTGGTTGACGGGATTTATGCTTGATTTAGCTTGTGTGCATTTGAGAGCCAAACTTTAGGGATACAGCAACCAAGCCATGATCAAATGGAAATTCCTTGATATCACATTCAAATTATTATGCTTGATTTAGCTTGTGTGGATGCATTCGAGAGCCAAACTTTGGGGATACAGCAACCAAAGCCATGATCAAATGGAAATTCCTTGACATCACATTCAAATTATACCCAGTTTAGTCCCCATTCCTTGATATCACATACAAGACCCTAAAATTGTCCAACACCAAGCAGCCTCAATAGTATTCTAATTTGTGTGGTCCTGTTAGACGTTAATGGAATTCAAAACTCAATAGTGTACAAGTTCCAGTATCCTTTATTCTATTATGCTACAAATTCATGGTACCTATATGTTGGCATGGTAAGAAATAGATAATTGAATGAGTTGGTTTGCAATGGCCTTTTTTGTTGGTCAGGGGAAGGGGAGGGGGAGGAAAAAGGAAAAGGAAAAGGAAGGGGTTTCTAGGGCTCGAACTCGGGTACCGAGCTTGGCTAATCCCTAGGGGTCTGATGCTTCTCCACTGCACCAATGGCCCTTGCTCTCCTGCAATGGCTAAAGGTCAAGGGAGTATCACCAATTTATCCAAAAACTGCAATGGTCTAAGGTCAAGGGACTCACCAATTTATCCCAATAAAGAGGAAGACTTTCTCTAACTTGAAGCATCTAATATCTGCTGGACGGAAATGGTTGAGTATACAGTCAATTTTTGCCCTGTTTGACAAGAATTATATTTCTGCTCAGTCATTTGTGCATTGTCTTACTGTTTTATTGTTTTATGTGATAGAGGGTTAGTTTTAAAGGCTTAAATTGCATCCATGGCAGCAACTAATAAGTTGGGATCTGTTGACAATGTTGCAGACAAGTGCTTCCTTAAAATTCTTGCTTTTGAACCCCAAAGGACGATCTAGACCATGGTAGTGGTGGTGCGAGTGTTATTTATGCTGATACTGTGAGTTTCTTAATATAGCATTCATGTGATTCATAGCTTACAATTCAGCTGGACTATTTTGTTGCTTGTTTACTTTTTATCCCATCTGTTTATTGTAAATGAGCGTATGTGGTGCTTATTTTCCCATAATGCCATTGTCCCTCTTAGTTTCTTGGATGCCTAGTAAATGGGTTTCTTTTTCTCATTTAGGTTGGAGACTTGGGTTATGCATCAGAACTTGGGAATTACGCAGAGTATAGTGGTGCTCCTAATGAGGAAGAGGTGTTGCAATATGCTAGGGTTGTCATTGATGTAAGAGCTTGTCAATATTTCTTGCATTTGAGGCTTTTCTTTTCATTTCTTGATGTAATTTACATATCCACCATTACCGGTAGCATCTAACATTCCCTTGATTTTGCAGTGTGCCACTGCAAATCTCGATGGTCGTAAAGGGCTCTTCTCATAGGAGGTGGCATAGCTAATTTCATGATGTTCTTTGTTACTTTTAATGGAATTATTAGAGCACTAAGGGAGAAGGTAGAGACATGTTGCTTCTTTTATAAAAGCAACTTGATAATCTAATTTCACTTTTATATGCTCACATATACCTCTTCTGTGACTTTAGGAATCCAAGCTAAAAGCAGCAAGAATGCATATTTATGTGAGAAGGGGTGGTCCAAACTGTCAAACTGGTTTTTGGCAAAGATGCGTGCCCTGGGTGAGGAACTAGGGGTTCCTCTGGAGGTATGAGATAAAATCTCAGCTATATCTTTATCACATATTACAAACAGTTCTAATCAGTTGTACTCAAAAATCATATTTAACCGATTTGAATATTTCAACAACAAAAAAGGAAACTAAATAGATTATAGTGTTTGTGCTGCATGTCACAACATTTCAACTTCAAGTTTGATATTACAGTCTGTCTGACAGCCTTCGCTTCTTGATCAATTGATTATTTTTAAACTTCTGTTTGTCAGGTATTTATGCTAAATTTAATTGAATTACTTGATGCAGGTTTTGGTTGTAGGAGGTGGTGATGGTGGAGTTCTTAGGGAAATCTCTCGCCACAATATTGTTATATAATTCCGAACGCCATAATTAAGTGATCCCATAGTTAAGCTTGAAGTTGCTCTTAAGGTAATTGAAACTCTTGTTGCAAATTACTGATCTGCCATAGAGATAGGTCACTGACATAGTTTTATTTTGATTATTTTAAGTTAAACTAACACATTTAAGTGCATTAAATTTTCAAGTCAAGTTTGATATATGTTTTTGCAGATTTTGTTGAGGGAATAGTTGATACGATCGAGCGGTTGATGTTGGGAGCTAAAGATTATGTTGCTCTTCTTTTTTTTTTTTTTTTTTTTTGAAGACTTGAATTTTTTAGTAGAGTGTATTTAAAGATGGTTAATGGATAATGTCTATTATAAATTTAATTAATTTGTTAATTTTGTTATTTTTCATTTACAAAAAATTGGTTGGTGCTTGTAATTGATTTTTTTGTTGTAGCAAACTCATATATGATTTTTTTAATAAATAATTATTTGCATAAAGAAACAATGGTCGCTAAAAGTGTTTTTTTTTTTATTTTTTTTTCAACGGCAAAATAGTCGCAAAAAAGTCTTTTATGATCAGATTTTTATTATTTGCATTGCATGTGACGGTCACAAAAAGTATTTTTTTTAGTAGTGAATGTTATTAATCACACTTAAAAGATGTGATGTAAATATTTTTAATCACACTTAAAAGGTGTGATCTAAATGTTATTAATCACACTTAAAAAGTGTGATTAAAAATAACTCTTTTTAATCACACTTCCAAAGATCACACTTAAAAGGTGTGATCAAAATACTTTTAATCACACTTAAAAGATGTGATCAAAATACTTTTAATCACACTTAAAAGGTGTGATCTAAATACTTTTAATCACACTTAAAAGGTGTGATCAAAATACTTTTAATCACATTTAAAAGATGTGATCTAAATATTTTTAATCACACTTAAAAAGTGTGATTAAAAATGATCACTTTTAATCACACTCCCAAAGATCACACTTTAATAAAACTTAAAAAGTGTGATTAAATAACATACATCACACCAAAAAAGTGTGATCTTTATCTGTTTTTGTAGTAGTGCTTGGCTGGGGCTAGTTGTCGACCCCGTATTCTGTTTCTTATTTGCGGAGTTATGCTTGCCCTTCTTGAATTTGAAACCCTGTCGTTTGCCACGCCATTCAGTTGTTGGTGTTTCAGTTTTCAATGCCTCAATATGTGATTCAGCTATCAAGGCCCGGTCAAGAACATTCACATAATTTGGCAGTTTCAACACATTGATTCTGTCAAGGATAGCAACATTCAGGCCGCCTTCAAACTTCTTGGCCTTTTTATACTCGGTGTCCACCATATGCGGTGCATATCTAGCAAGCTCGGTGAACTTCGTTTCATATTCGGCAACTGACATTGTGCCCTGTTTCAGTTGTTCAAATTCAGTTACCTTTCTATCCCTAACACGTTGAGGAAAATATTTCTCAAAGAATGACTCCTTGAACTGAGCCCAAGTCAACACAGTATTTGTATCACGGATCAACATCCACCACCTTCTAGCTTCTTCTTGTAAGGTGAAGGTAGCTAACAGTACTTTAGTTGCTTCCGAGCACGGAAAAACCTCAAATAACTTTTCTGTTTCAAGGACCCATGCTTCAGCCTTTAGCGGTTCTAAGCCTCCCTGAAAGGACGTCGGTTTCATTTTGCTGAACTTATGAGTCAGTGCAATAATGTCCACCTCATTGGCATTCACATTCTGTACATTTGGTGCATCCTGTTCCGGTTGAACCGGAGGAGGAGGAGGTGGCTGTTGGTTCGGTTGTTGTTCAAGTCTAGTAGTTATCAGTTCCACCATTTGTTCAAGTCTGGCCATTCTGGCCTCAGAGGATGATGATTCAGTTTCATTTGCATTATCCATTTCACTATAAACAGTTATGACAGTTATCATTATAAGCAGTTGTATATTTAAACAGTTTAACACTTTAACAGATATTCAGTCAATCATAAGCACACACTTTTCAAGTTCATGAGATGCCCTAATTGCTTTTCTAGGACACCCTATAGCACATTTGGACACGTAAAAGTGTATAACTCGTGGTTAAGTATCGCTCGATACCACTGTTAATTCCAAACCCGCCCTATGGGTTTAGCATCAGAATCGGCCAAGAATCCGAGATTACCAAGGCTCACAAACAAGAATACAAAGAAACAGTAGTACTGTGGCGGAAGCCAATACAAGAAATAACTAGTGTCCATTGAGTCATGATACCGCATGCCAAAAGATTTTTCATACATTTATGCATTCATACAGTTCAAAGCAGATACTATACAATCATTACAAACATTCAAGTCGGGGCTTAATCCTCGATAATGATATAATAAAAAGCAATGAATCGTCTGATAACACAAAACAGCAGGGAAACCGACGGGGACACAAAAACACCCCAAGCCATAGCATGGCAACTCGGAACCTCGCAGTGAGGCACATAGGCTGGCTTGACAAAACTGGGGATCAACCCACGCTCCTAGCTCCGGTCCGGCTGTTGAGAACCTACATATAAATATAAACAGTGAGCTAAAGCCCAGTGAATAACATAATGCGTAAAGAGGTTAAGAATGAATGTCCTTACAGTAATGAAAACAGTTCATTAAACAGTATTTCGGTCTTTCAGTATTTCAGTCAATCAATGATATGTGGTAAATCCATTTGCCTATCAGTATAGTAAACAGTATGGTCCAAAGGGACCGGATCTCAACAGACCCAACAATAGTGATGGCCATCAATCAATAAACAGTAATGGTTCCACAAGGGAACCGACAGAGCTCTGTAACAGTAACAGTAAACGGTAAGTGCTAAGGATTCCACAGTACAGTTCAGAATATAGGACATACATTCATTCAGCAAACAATATCAGTTTAGTAAACAGTTCAGTTCAGTATTCAAAAGATAACCATTTTGAACATATCTTTATGCAATCTGTCACTCACAGAGATTGGGCTAATTGCAGTTAGAGCGCGTCCCCGAAGCCAACCCTAAACAGTCAACAGATAGAACACACACGAAGTTTCACAGCTGGGAAGGATAATAATTTAACCCCTAATTTGCCTCGGTGTGTTCTACATCTAAATCCTCAATAAGATGTCTTAAACTAGGCCTAAGAATGCCTAGAATGGGATGAGGATGCAAAGATGTACTCAGAAAACATTTTCAGAAGTTTCAGAAAGCGAGCCCTTCGGCGCACACTTCCACGCCGGCGGACGCAAAATGATACCCGCCGAAGCGTGAGTTATTCTCGGCGATGCACTAAAATATACTGGATGCTCGAAAACCCCGCTCAAGCGTAAAAACCTCCGCTCGAGCGTACTGCACAAAACATGCAACAAATACTGTGAGCTCGATTTCTCCGCTCGAGCGCGAATACCTCCGCTCGAGCGGACACCAGAAATCTGGAAAACCCAGAATTGTGTTCCAAGTTCAAAACCAAAGTTTCAACCACCAAAATCGATCCTCTTGGGCCCATTTTCTGGAATACCTTTGAAAACACATAGAATAACATGTTTTAAAGCTTAATTTAAGAAATCAAAGCCCAAGGGTGTTTAATTCAAACCCAATTTGAAACCAATTTCATGAACAACATGCTAACATGACATGCATGAGTTTTCAAACCAATCTAAAGCTCCAATTCTTGCTCTAGTGAGCTCAATCCTTTGAAAACATGGTGAAAACATGAACTACAACAATGTCATGAACATGCAAGTACAATTCTACTATTAATTCTACTCCAACTCACCAATTCAAACATGCATGCAACAATAGACCTCCAATTCAACATATATGACCAAATCCAAGACTTAACTTCTCTACAACCATGGTACATGCAAGATGGAACTTAAAAACATAACCAAAAGGATGAAATTCATACCTATAACTTGAATTCAAGGTTTAAGAGTCCAATTATGCCAAATTTACACTTCAATTCCAAGTAATTCTTCAAGAATGAATCAATTCTCTCTTACCCCTCACTCTCTCTAGCTCTTGGTCGGTTGAACACAAGAATAGGGGCTGATGAATGTTGATTAAGTGCATAAACAAGGCTCAAATATGAATATAATAAAGGCCCACTACTAATGGCAATTCCGTGAATAAACAAAACTCTTTAATTGGTTTTATTTAATCTAATTTAATCATTCCTAATCAATTTTCAGATAAATATACCATTAAATCACAAATATTCTACTGATTCCAAAACATCAAACGGTTTCTAAATCGGCCGCCGATAAGGCCTTCAATTAGCAGTTTAAACGATAAACACGAACAGATAAATACATAAGTCAAACAGGTAGAATATGCAATTCGATAGGTAAACTTATTCTGTTTCAGTTTCGATTTCAATCGATCCGTCAAAGATACTTTACTCAGTTCAATTATCAGTCATTATCAGTTCGGTTTAGCAGTAACCAGTAGCTAATTCAGTAGTTTATCGGTAATCAGTACGGGGGTTGTTACACCACGACCTACAATTTGTCCATCAACCATACTTGGGAAGGGATGAAAAATGAGAGAATAAAGAATAGAGAGATGTACGATGAGAGAAAAGTGAGAAAAAAGGGTTTTTGTGAGAAAAACTGAGCTTGAGAGCCGAGTGATGTGAGCAATACACATGTGAGATTGGGAGGGAAACATTACCTGCAGTAGCAGTGGACTCCCTGCTAATCTGGACGTCTCTCGACGATGGAAAGCGTCCAAGCCCATCAGCGTCTCAGCCAGAACCATGGCAATACAGCTCCTGCCCTCCTTCAAGCCGTGGGCAACCTCAATTAGCCGGGCACTAGATCCTCCGGAGCCTGAGACAAACAGGAAATGAGATAGCATGTACAAACAAAGGGCGTGCCGCCGAAAGCCTTGCCAATGCTGGTCGTCGCGGTTGCCAGCATCAGAGAAACGATGGATTAGGCTCGGAATATCAAGCATTCCATCGCAAGTCAAAGACCGAGCATCACGCAGTGTGAGTCCACACATTCACCCTAAGGATTGGGCATGGCCAAAGTTAAGCTGGGGCAAGATTTCCTCGGTACGCTCGGATTCCATCAGAACTTGGAAATCTTCAAAAGTAGGACATACCTCTTGCCCCGCAAAGCTGAAGACGTGTGTCACTGGATTCCAAAACCTCGCCACGGCATGGAGAAACGGGAAATGCAATGGGGTGCGACCCAGAGTGAATAGTGCATTTATGCCGAAACTCTGGAAATTCAGCTTTTCTGAGCCATCCAAGCTGTTAATCCAAGTCGCGAGATTTTGGGCAAGAAACACTTCCATTTTGGGCAAATCAGTGTTGAAATGAAGGAAACTACGAAGCTGAGTCCCTTTTGTAGAAGATAAGGTTGGGTGGAGGACACGTGTTAGCATTCTGCTGGTGCTGAAGATTGACGGCCGACCGGCAGAAAATAGTGCCAACCGACCATATTTTTGTGCCGACCGTGTAAACATTGTGCTGATGGCCACTCCTCAAGGCCGGTGGCCTTTCTGCTAGGACGGTGGTTCTCCCCCCTGGTCTTCTGAGCTTTTTATGATAAATATTGGAGAATCCCACCATTTCCGGTGCTCTCCGATGATTAATTTTTCGCCGAGTCGCGCGTATTTGCTTATCGAGTTGTTGTACCTTTGCTTATCGAGTTGTATTTCACTCCTTGAGTCGCCAATTTGTCTATCGATTTATACTCACATTTGAACCGCTTGTCAAGTCTTTGTTTTGCTTATCGAGTTGTAATTGGTTTACTACCTGATTATTACGATGCGATGCTTTGTTTTCAAACATAGTCTCGATTCCATTCACACCGCTGTGATGTGGTACCTTGCGATGCGATGCATGTAGAACACAAATGCAACACCTTTTTGAGCAAATAGCTGTTTCATTTCCACCATATGTTTTGCAAAAACACGCGCTTTTGAAAAAATAAAACTGCTCGAGGCAAAGGTAATGTGCTTAAACAACTAGTGAAAAAGAATGTAAAGCAAGAAAATAGCAGGGTAACAGAATACCGGAATGGATACCGGAAACCTCCCCTTACAATCAGAGTACCTTTCGCGCCCTTGTCCGGGTTGACTATGAGGTCTGGAACCTTCGTCACTTAAGGTAGTGCAGGAAAGTGCACTTCTGGAATGTTAATGGATCTTCGAGTTGATCTCAAGTCAGGACTTTGTGAGCAATGCTCGGAACATGCGAAGGATGTCCCTTCCCGTATCCTTTTATATCTTGTGAATTCCATAACTCATTTCAATTATACAATGTTGCAGTAAGCTGCGTTTCAATAATATCATGTTTTTCTATGTTCAAATTCAAGTTTCTATTATACACATTGCATTGTATGCGTGCTTTGCTTTACTTACATGTGTTCAAGTTTCTATTATACACATTGCATTGTATGCGTGCTTTGCTTTACTTACATGTGTTCAA
Source organism: Camellia lanceoleosa (assembly GCA_025200525.1). Classification (NCBI taxonomy): domain Eukaryota; kingdom Viridiplantae; phylum Streptophyta; class Magnoliopsida; order Ericales; family Theaceae; genus Camellia; species Camellia lanceoleosa. Next base: position 13,980,375 of record CM045758.1, read on the forward strand.
GTTTCTATTATACACATTGCATTGTATGCGTGCTTTGCCTTACTTACATGTGTTCAAGTTTCTATTATACACATTGCATTGTATGCGTGCTTTGCTTTACTTACATGTGTTCAAGTTTCCATTATACACATTGCATTGTATGCGTGCTTTGCTTTACTTACATGTGTTCAAGTTTCTATTATACACATAGCATTGTATGCGTGCTTTGCTTTACTTACATGTGTTCAAGTTTCTATTATACAGATTGCATTGTATGCGTGCTTTGCTTTACTTACATGTGTTCAAGTTTCTGTTATACACATTGCATTGTATGCGTGCTTTGCTTTACTTACATGTGTTCAAGTTTACTATATACACATTGCATTGTATGCGTGCATTGCTTTACTGATATGTGTTCAAGTTCCTTTATACACATTGGTTGCACGCGTGCACTGCTTTACTCACATGTGTTCAATTACAATTGCCTATACACATTGCTGGCATAGACTGCATGTTTCACTTACATGTGTCCGTACCTTCACAGCATTGTTAAGCACCCCGCTCGACTTACATTGTCGCGCACTTTCGATTGCATTCTCATGTATGTTGCTAACAGTATTGTACCTATTAAGTTTGTTTTCTTTTCAGGCACGACATTGTATGTACGGTTCATTTGAGGCTGGCACGACAGCATTTAACCGACAGTATTGTACTCCCCGCATGAAGCGTGGTGAGAATCGCTCGATTCTCCTACATTCCCTCTGCATTGTAGTTGAACTTGCGTTTACTAGCTTAGAACTGTTGCATGCATGCTCTGTTACAGCTTTCTTTGCATGATCATAAGTTATGCTTGGCTTCGTGCATTTTCAGTTGCATTTCGCCCCAGCCTTCGGGCGCATATCTTACTTGTCTTGCATGTTTGTCTGAGTCTTCGGCCTTGTCAAAAATGGGTCGTCTCTAGGCTTTGACATTCACTCCCGTCATTGTTATGACTTCCGAAGTTCACAAAGAGGGCAAATCAGAGACACCTCATTTTTGACCGCCTCAAGACTTGACGCCACCGATTGAACACTCGGTGATTATCCATGATTGTGTTCGTTTTGAGTTCCCGGAGGTCCCGGCTGCGCGTCGCGTCTCAGGATCTCTCAACCGGCTTGCACTGTGCTTGGTTTTGCAACAAGACTTTTGTGTTTTTGCATTTGAGGGTAGGGGAGGGCTTGTTGGCCATCCCTACAGGTCACCGGCTGCCCACACTCCTACCGGCACCCCCTTTTGTCCATCGGCACGGTTTTCTGAAAATCCTTGGCAGGTCGGCACTATATACTGCCGGCCGGCACTATTTTGTGCCGATGACCTTTTTGCTTGGCCGGTGTGACCCCTTTGAACCCTCAGACTTGGTGCATGCCAGCTGTGCCAGCTGGAATGCACCATCACCATTTCCCATACCCGGGGTTGCTTCCTTTGGTCCCTTTGACCCCCTCTCTCCTCTAGGAGCTTGAACCCTTGGCCAAGCATCTTGGAGAAGCTTGGCCAGCTGTCTTAGCTTCTCCAAGAAGCCTTGACTCACTTGAATTCCTTGAATCCCTTGAACCCCCCCTCTCTTGCTTAGCCACTAAGTCTTTGTTGCCTATATAAGCTCATCTCTCTCCCTTTGTTTTAGGGTAGCCACTTTAGACCTAAAACCAGAGCTTATACATTTATCTTTGATATACATCCATATATATCTATACTTCTATATCTATCACCCTTGTGTGTGTGTTTTAGGCCTAAAAAGTGTGATTTTACCTTACTTTTGCACCATTACACACACTACTACACCTTAATCCGAGATTGGGAGGCTTGGAGGTTTGTTTTGTGTGATCTTGGACTGGTTTTGATCACTAGAGGAGGGCTGCTCCACCTGTTCTTCATTGGATCTTCAAGGGTAAACTTTTTGCTTTACTTTCCCCATTCTTGCAACTAGTTTCTACCCTTCTTGTTTTGTGTTTTGAGCTTTGTCTATAACTGAAAAAACTCTTGGTTTTACTTGCTCTTAAACCTTCATTAAGGTCATTTTGTGGTTTGAGCAAAGGCTCACCCTTTTAGGCCTTGTTTGGCCATTTTGGTGTCCTTTTGGTAAGGCCTTGTTTACTTGTTGTTTTTGGCCTTCTCACCACTGAGAACCAGTGGGTTTTCAGTGGTGAGGGAGGTGTTTTTAAGTCTCATATAGGGGAGGGATACCCCTCTCCCCTTTGTCCCTCTTTGGCCTTCATTCTTGGCTCATGAGGTAGCATGTGTGCATGCTTGCATTTAGCTTCATTTCAGAACTTTCTTGGGTGTTTTAGGCCATGTTTGATCTCTGTCTAAGGTTGGATTTATGGCCCTTAACATGCTTCCCATACTTTCTTTGTGATGTCCCATTTTACTTAGAAGCATGCCATGTGTTTAGCCTCATGTATCTCCATGTTTTAGCTTAGCATCTTGAAGATGTTGGTCTTGATTTGCCATGTTTTAGGGCTGTGAGCCACTGCTTTGGTCATGTTTGCCATGATTAGTATAGTTGCTTTGCATTCTAGGCTTGTAAGCCTTGTGTGTTTTGGTCCCTAGCATGTTCAATATTGATCATCCTCATGATTTGGCATCATATTAGACCCTATTTCAGTCCATAAGTCATGTGTGTATGTTTACATATGTAACCATTTTCATGCTTTAAGGTTGTGCCCTTGTATGTCTAGGAATTGGCATTTTGCAAGCTTGCATGTTTAAGGCTTTTTGGGATTGTCATCAAGGGGATTTGGGTGCCATTTTGCTTGATAAAAGTCTGTTTTTGGTTGTTAGATACATGTCATGAATGGCCTTGATAATGGTGTTAAGTTACTCTCTCTTTGGTGCCCTTGGTTTTGGGCCAATTGTCTTGCTTGCTTGCATGTGTGTTGATCATCATTTTGGGCACATTTTGCTACTGTTTTTGGGGAGTTTTGAGGGCTGCCTCATTATGGTTAGACCATCATTATATGCTTATCATATGCATGTCGCATGTTTAGCCCACTAGGTGTTGTAGCACATTGTTCCATTGCATAAATTGGTTCATGTTTACATCACATTAGCATCTCATACACTCTAGCATGTTGCATGCCTAATATGATGGTTGTTGAACACTTAGTGTATTTGCATTCTAATCTTCATGTTGCATCATTCAAGCTATGTTGCCTACATGCATTTTCATGGCTTGGCTTGGGGTTTTCAAGCCAAGCATAAAGGTTGAGATGAGTTCACACTCTAAGTGGTGCAACTTATCTCAACTTTTGGTCACCAAGACCTTTGACCCATACATGATAAGGTTTTGGTCTCATCCTTTGTGTTGCATGCATTTACATCAAAGTGCAATCTTGGCTCCTTAGGCCATCATGCATCAAGGTGCACAATTGATGGCCCTAGAACCAAGAGCCATGCTTCCTTGAGTTCCATTTCATGATAGGAAGCATTGGCCATGCATAAATATGCCCAAAAATCCAATACCATGCACCGCCGTTCTTGCCAAACCGCCCCTCGCAGAAATTTATTGCCGATCGGCAAGAAGTGTGCCGGCAAACCTGCTTTTCTGGCCGATAGCTTATTTTGCAGCCGGTGGTCACCACAAGTAGCCGGTGGAAATCCCCTCCAGCCGGTAGCATCCAGAAGCATGCAAGGAAGGTGTCCTGGGACTCTGGTAATTTTTGGAGAGACAGCGTAGTAAAAACAGAGGCAGTAGTGGCACGGTGAAGGCTTTCCGGGGCAAGTCGGATCGAGCATGCATCATTCGCGCATCCCGAGGCAGGGCTGAGGCCCCAGTTCTTTTATTTATTTAATTTTATTTTAATAATTAGAATTCTGTAATAATTTATTCATTTATTCTTTTGGACTGTATTATTATTTGGTCCCTCCGAGTGAGGGCGTATTTGTAATAAGTGTGTGTGAGTGGGTGTATGCCTTCCAACCCCCATTTCTTTCTATCCCTTTTATTTACCTGCTTACGATGGTAGATTAGGGCACGTCTACTTTAGCATACTGTAGACACCCCATTTTTGACCGACCTTAAGACTCAGACGTCACCGATTGAGCGCTCGGTGATGTTGCATACTGTGCTCGTTCAGAAGTCTCAGAGTTGCGGCCGCGCGCCCTGCCTCCGGGCTACCGAACCCTCTTTCGTGCCTTGTCTCGGTTTGCGAACCAGACTCGGTTTTCTCTGTTTTCCCGAGGGAAGGGAGTGGTCCCAGAGGCTATCTCCGGTGGCCGTGGAACCACATTTCGTGGGTCAGAGGCCATTTTGCCCATTTCGGAGTTCGGTTTCGGGATCGTCAGGCCGTGTGCCTCGGCTCGGGACCGCCCAACCATCTCCGAGTTCTCCGGTTTTTGGTTTGCACCTCTTTTTTATAGTTTCGTGAAACACTGGGGCCCCTGATGCCCACTTCGCAGCCGAACACCACTTCCGGTGCCCGGCAGCCCATTTTCGGGACCCCGAACTGCGCGGTTTTGGTCCCGAGCATTCATTTCGCATCGATGTCTGTTCATTTTTGGCAGACACCTCTGTTTGGTCCTTCCAAGGGACACTGGGGTCTCAGAAACCCACTTCGCAGCCGAACACCACTGCGGTGCTTGACCCATTTTCGGATCCCGAACCACGGTTTTTGGCCCCGAGCATTCATTTTGCATCGATGTCTGCTCATTTTGGCGACACCTGCTTGGTCCTTCCGAGGGACATCGGGGTCTTCAAACCCACTTCGCAGCCGAACACCACTTCGGTGCCCCACCCATTTCGGATCCCGAACCACGCGGTTTGGCCCCGAGCATTCATTTTGCATCGATGTCTGTTCATTTTTGGCAGACACCTCTGTTTAGTCCTTCCGAGGGACACTGGGGTCTCAGAAACCCACTTCGCAGCCGAACACCACTTCCGGTGCCCGGCAGCCCATTTTCGGGACCCCAATGCGCGGCTTTTGGTCCCGAGCTTTCATTTCAGATCCGTTTTCTCCGGTTTTGGCGGAGACCTCTATTTTATCGCTCGAGGAACACTGGGTCTCGAAACCCACTTCGCAGACGAACACCACTTCGGTGCGGCGGCCCATTTCGGGACCAACCGCCATGCTTTTTGGTCCCCGAGCATTCATTTCAGATCCGCTTTTCTTTGGTTTTTGGCAGAGACCTCTGTTTAGTCCTTCCGAGGGACACTGGGGTCTCTGATACCCACTTCGCAACCGAACACCACTTCCGGTGCCCGGCAGCCCATCTTCGGCACCCCGCGCGGTTTTGGTCCCCGAGCTGCTTTTGCATCGGTTTTTGTTCAATTTTTGTGTACCTCTTTCATCATTCCGAGGAACATCAAGGGTCTCGTATGCCACTTCGTGGTCAACAAAATCTTTTTTTCTTGTCCTCAAAATATCTAGATATTTTGCCCTCAAAATATCTAGATATTTGTGGAGAGATATTTTTCACCCTTTATTATAAAACCAGCAGCTCCCAGCTGGTGGTTTGGGGTTACAAAAATTTCTTGAAGAGCTCCTCTTCCAATTCCTTCATTTCCTTAGCCAAAATTCCAAGGATAACTCCAAGTCTTGGCCAATTCCTTCATCAACCCTTAGCTCCTTCATCCACAACACCATTCCAGCAGCAAAGGGATGATTTTCAGTGGTCAAGGATCAACAAATTCCAGCTAAGAAGTTGCAATAATCGGATCTTCAAGGGTAAGTTCCCAAATTCATCTTTTGTAGCATAATCTTGAGTCAAATTTTTACCTTATTTCCTTTTTGTTTTTGGGGCTCCGACCCCTACTGGTTTTAGGCTTATTTTGAGCCCCTACAACTTTGTAGAAGGGCTCAACTTAATTTGGTGTCTCCATGATACACTTCCTTCAATATCCATCTTGTATGTCACCAATTTGCATGCTAGTTTTGGCCTATTTGCATTTGTTTTTGGGGCTCCGACCCCTACTGGTTTTGTGCTTATTTTGAGCCCCTCTACAACATTGTAGAAGGGCTCAACTTCATTTGGCCATTCTATATACCACCTCTCTTGGAAATTCACTTTAGGCCCTAATTCTTGCATGCTTTGTTAGGCTTACTTGGCTCCGGATTTCAGCCTTCATCAGGCTTATAAATAGCCTTGTTTTTGTCTCCTTTTCATGTTATGTTGAGGGCCTTAAGCCATTTGGTGTATATTTTGGTACTTCCTTTGAAATCCATCAAATTTACCGTAAAATTGCATGTTTGTTTAGGCCATTCTAGCTTCTGTTTCTGGCCTTCATCAGGCTTAGAAAGTGTCTTTTTTTGGTCTTTTCTTCAAGTTTTATTAAGGGTCTTAAGCTATTTGGTCATTTCTTGTGGTACCTCTCTTTATAACCTCTTTTGGGCTCCATTTTGCATAGAATTTATAGCATGTTTATGTTCTGTTTTTGGGGCTTCCATCTTCTGAAAATGTGCTTATTTTTAGGCCCTCTTCAATTTTGTAGAAGCATGTTTGTTCATTTGGGGTTTGTATATATCACTTGTCTCAATACCCCTTATTTCCCCCATTTTTGCAAACTATTGTTGCCATACTTGTGATCATAATTTGGCCTTGTTCTGTACTGAAAAATGCTATTTTTGGGGACTTTCTTGCCACTGGTTTTGCTGCCATGTGCTGATTTTGCATGTTTAGTATGGCTATAGGCCGTTTCGGGTGCCTAATTTCACATTTCGGGATGATTGCATGCTTCGGTTGTTATTTCGTATCATTTCGGGGCTGTTTTCCCCTTTATTTAGTGGCTGAAATTTGGTTTGCATGCTTGCATATCATTTCCCATGTCATTTTATGCCTTAATGCATTGCCTCGGATTGCGTGCACGCACTTCGAGGCGCTCCGTTTTCATTCTTCGGCATCCCATGTGAGTGTGGCTGAGGCCCTCTCATGTTGGTATAAGCCCAATCTACATTTTCCATGTCATGGCATTGTGTATATCATCGCCTCCGTTTGCCTGCCCGAGTGCACGCATTTCGAGGCACCGGTTTTATCCGATTTTCATTTCATCGCCTCGGTTGGCGCGCGCTTTCGAGGCACTTCGGTTTTATCCGATCTTCATCTTTCATCATCGCCTCGATTTGCGCGCCTGTGGGCACGTGTTTCGAGGCACTTCGATTTTATCCGATTTTCATTCTTTCATCATCGCCTCGATTTGCGCGCCTGTGGGCATGCGTTTCGACGCACTACGGTTTTATCCGATTTTCGCTCTTTCATCATCGCCTCGATTTGCGCGCCTGTGGGCACGCGTTTCGAGGCACTTCGGTTTTATCCGATTTTCATTCTTTCATCATCGCCTCGATTTGCGCGCCTGTGGGCACGCGTTTCGAGGCACTTCGGTTTTATCCGAGTTTCTCATTTCATCATCGCCTCGGTTTGCGTGCCCGTGTGCACGCATTTCGAGGCACTCTGTTTTATCCGCTTTGCATTTCATCGCTTTGCTTATGTGCGCGTGCACGCCTTCCGAGACATCTTATTTTCATCTCATTTTCATGGCATTGTGCATGCTATATTACATGTTAGTTGCATTCCATGCACACCATGCATTTGGCACGGGAAACGAGACGCGTTTCGTACTCCTAGTAACGGAACGGGTCTCAATTCCCAAGTCACCGACACTCCGGATTACCCATGATGGAGTTAGGTTTTGTTGTAGCATTCATCAGCATTCATCCCTATATTGAGTTGTGCAATCCGGTTCCTCGGCCATCATGCATCGGTATGCGTGATTGGTGGCACGAGGATCGAGGCATGCATATATTTGTGAAATACACTGCTGTGCCCTTTTCCTGCTCTCTGTTGCAGCAAAATTCAGAGTTTAGCAACTTTCGGAGTCGGACGCGCATTTCAAGAAACATTATAAACAGAGGCCGATTGGGGCATCGTCGTGATTTCGTACAAACTTTCCAAAGATACATCATTCGCAAAAGCGAGGCAGCCTCGCATGCACGCCCTTTTATGCCTTTCTTAGTTTAATCAGACATTGATTAGAAATCTGTAATATTCTTTCATTCGATCAGATATTTATTCGGACCTCCTGCAGGGCAATGTTGTAATAAGGGTGTGTGAGTGTGATGTATGTCTTCCAACCCCATTTCTTTCTCCCTTTTATTTTCCCGCTTTAGATGGTTACAAATAGGCCCTATTTCAATTAGCATACAAGATGACAAAGATGTTTGCATCATTCATTCAGACAGCATGCACTGCTCACATCATACAAACTGCATTTGTACTTAAATTCCAAATTGAGTACTTGATAGTTGTTGCATCTCATATGCCATATTTAGAATAGCCGAGCCTCGCTATAATTGCATCTTTGCATGTGTTGCATTAGGCATCTCTGATTCTTAGGATCATGCATGATTTCTAATCACTTTTGTTTTGGCTTGGAGTACTAGGTAAGTTTTATGCTTTAGCATCCTTGCATGTGTGAGTGATCGCCATGAAAGCATGCTTACCATGAGGCTAAATGCTTATGTGATATAACGCCTTGAATGCCCTGTGGGTGGAGGTTGAGTTATCCGAATTGGAGCAATTCATCAATTGTTTGTTAAGCCCACTAGATTGTGGCAAAATCTACATTTTAAGCCTACTGGGTAGCAAACCATTTTCAAACAAACAAACATGAAATGTTTTTGTTCCAATTCAGACGCCCATTTATACTTGTTTGTCATGCGAGCATCACATAGTAACCTAGGCTAATAACCGAATAAGAGCATACAAAGTTTTCAAAACAGATATCATGGTTAGTAGAGGCGGTCTTTGACTGGCGAGAGGGGTGCTCACGATGTGACCTTCCCTAATCGTACCCAAGTTCCCGAGCCAACTTTGGTGATGACGGACACGTGGCCTTTTGGCACCGAGTCGTGGTTTCCTAAATTTCCCATTTTAAAATATTTAGGTGGCGACTCATATCCGCAAAGCGATCCATGTTTGGCACTTCTTTTCAAAAAATCTGTTTTCCTTCAAAACGATTTGCCGGATTTGGACTCTTTGGTTCGAGATTGAGAACCGCAACAAAATCGAGTCCGAACTGTGGCGAGGTCCCCCGCGGGCGTTGTTATGCAATGCATGCGTGCATTCATGCATTTGTTTACATGCACCGGGCTCGGTACATCATACAAACTGCATTGTACTTTCAATTTCCAAATTGAATACGTGCATCGAATGTTTGCATTTTCACATGCCATGCTAGGGTTAGCCGAGCCTACTCTAGATTGCATCTATGCCTGTGTTGCATTAGTCACCTAACATGAACTAAGTCGTGCATGTTTTGCTAATTAGTTTCTTGCTTTGGCACGGAGTACAATGTAAGTATTTTTTGCTTTAGCATATCGCATGTGTGTGAGTGTTGCCATGACAATATGCTTGCCATGCGGCTAAGTGCTTATGTGATAAACTATTTGAATGCGTGGGTGAGTTTGGATTGTTCGAGTTGGAAAGACTCATTGAACTGTATTTTAGCCTACTTGTAATAGCAAAAAGCCAACACATTTTCGAGATAAAAGCGGATATGCGATGCTTGTTTCCAAATTAGGTGATCTAGTCTATACTTGTTTGTCATAGCGCATAACATAGTAATTTAGGCTAATAATTGGGATAAGAACACATAACGTTTTCAAAAGCGGATATCATGGTTAGTAGAGGCGGTCTTGGGCGAAAGTAAGGTGCTCATAGCTGACCTTCCCCGATCGTACCCAAGCTCCCGAGCCAAGTCACTTTGGTGATGACGGACACGTGGCCTTCGGCACCGAGTTAGGGTTTCCTAAATTCCCCTATTTTAAAAATATTTAGGTGGCGACTCTGTATCTGGCAAAGCAGTCCATGTTTGGCACTTCTTTGTAAAAAATTGTTTTCTCAAAACGATTTGCCAGAGTTGGACTCTTTGGTTCAGATTACGAACCGCAACAAACAAAAAGGAGAGTCCGAACTGTAGCGAGGTCCCTCGCAGGCTTGTTACAGCATGCAATGTGTATAAAAAGAACTTCAACACATGTAAGTAAAGCATAACACGACAATGCATGCAATGTGTGAAGCAAGAAAGGTATGAACACATGTAAGTAAAGTACACGTAAAAATGTACATAATGTGTAACCACCTGAAAATACATATACACATATAAGTAAAGCATGCAATGACGCAAGCAATGTGTATAGCAGGAATGAACACATGTAAGTAAAGCATGCAATGACGCAAGCAATGTGTAACCTCCTGTAAGATGCATAAAAACATATAAGTAAAGCACACGCAGAAACGCATGGATTGTGTGAAGCAAGCAAGGTATGAACACATGTAAGTAAAGTACACATAAAAACGTATACAATGTGTAACCACTTGAAAATACATATACACATGTAAGTAAAGCATGCAATGACGCAAGCAATGTGTATAATGCAAGAAGTGAGCACATTCAACTGAAGTATGGTAAAGGCATGTTATTCATGATGCTGAGCTGTAACTTCAAAACAAGATGAGGCATCACTCGACACAAGACGCGTAACGAGCGTTCTTTATTAAAGCCAAACGAAGCAACGTAATAGAACACAATTGAAGCGATTTGTGGAAGTCACAAGATACCAAAAGGATACGGGAAAGGATGCTCCTCGCACGCATTTTAACATCGCCATAGAAGACACGGCTTGAGGTCAACACGAAGATCTACTAAGGTTTCAGGAGTGCACTTCCTTGCACTATCTTGAGTAATGAAGGTGCCAAACCTCATAATTGACCCGAACAAGGGCGTGGGAGGTGCATTGACCACAAGGGGAGGCCACCGGTATTAATCTAGACATTCTGCCGCCTTTCTCCCCTTTTGCTTTACTTTCCTTTTCTACTGTTAGTTTTAAGCACATTGCACTGCCTCAGGCAGGTTTCACTTTTTCAAAAACTGTGTATTTTTGCAAAAGACATGATGGAAATGAAACAGTTATTTTGTCCAAAAAGGTGTTACATTTGTACTTTCTACGCATGGCATCGCGTGGCATCACATAACAATGTGAATGAAATTGAACTTCGTTTGATAATTAAGCACTTGCATCGTAATAATCAGGTAGTGAACCGACTTACAACTCGATAAACAAAACAAAGAAACTCGATAAGCTAACCAAGTGCGAGTACAACTCGATAAGCAAAGCAAAGACTTGAAGAGAGTGAAATACAACTCGATAAGCAAATATACAATAACTCGATAAGCCAATAGGCGTGAGTTCGCAAAATCAATCACTAAAGACACTAGAAGTGGAACCAGTCACAAGTTTTCAGCATTTTCAGCAGATGGACAACTTTGAGGATAGGAGGGAAGGCCACCGGCCAAATAAAGAGGTCATTGTACAATAAATGGCCACCAACCATTATCACTAGCCGATCGGCCAAACATGGTGGTCGGTCGGCACTATTTATCTTCGGCCAAAAATGGCAAGAACCACCGTAATGTTGACACTGTCCTCCACCCACATCTTATCCTCTACAAAAGGCCTCGGCTTCATAGTTTTTCTCAATTCAACACCGATTTGCTCCAAATGGAAGAGTTTCTGCCCGTAATCTCATGGCTTGGGTCGCCAACTTGGATGGCTCGGAAAAAGAATTTCGCAGCTTCACATAAATGCACTATTCACTCTGGTCATACCCGCTGCATTTTCCATTCCTTCATGCCATGGTAAGGTTTGGAACGGTAACACATGTCTTTAGCTTTGGCGGCAAGAGGTGTGTCCTACCTTCAAGATTTAAGTTTTGATGGAATCGATAGCGAAGAAATCTTGCCTCAGCTTCGCTTTGGCCATGCCCAAGCCTTAGGGTGAATGTGTGGGCTCACGATGCACGATGCTTGCTCTTTGATTTGTGACGGAATGCTGGATGTTCCGAGTTTGATTTGCCGATTTTCGGCGTCGGTGACCGGTGACCATCATTGGCAAGGTTTTCAAAACACTGCTTGTTTGTGTATGTTATCTCACTTTGCTTGCCTCAGGCTCCAGAGGGTCTAGTGTCCGTTGATCGAGGTTGGCCAAGGCTTAAAAGCGGCAAAAGCCGCATTTCCATGACTCGGCCGAGACGTTGATGGGCTTGGACGCCTTTTATCGCCGAGACGACCGGATTTGGAGTCCGCCATCACAGGTAAAGTTTCCCACCCGTGGATCATGTCATGCAATATTGTGGTTGCGGCCCGTTGATATGTAGCTCCAGTATTCTTCAACCCAAATGGCATCACTCTGTAGTAGTAGGTCCCCACGGTGGTGAAGGCGCTCTTTTCCGGTCTTGGTGCCATTAACTGATTATAGCCCGAGAAGCCATCCATGAATGAAAGCAAAGCATGCCCCATCGTGAAGTCCACCAACTCATCAATATGTAAGGGAAAGTCGCCTTTGGGCTCTGTTCAAATCCCGAAATCCACGATACTCGATCCGCCATCCTTCTTCGACACGGAACTATGTTGGCCAACCAAGTCGGTATTCAGATACCAAAGAACCCCGCCGATTTGTTTGGTGACCTCTTCCTTAATCTTGATGGCCCGTCGGTGGATTCTTCGAAGTTTCGCTTGATGGGTTAGGGCCTCGGTCAAGAGGATTCGTTGATGTACAATCAGTGATCGATTCCGTGCATGTCTTCAGAGGACCACGCAAAAACATCTTTGAAATCTTTTAATAAAGCGCTCGCGTTCCTCCGAAGACAACGTGGACTCGATCCGACCAGCGGGTCCTTCTCAAGACTAATATTCATGAGTGATTTCATCAACTAAAGGTTTAACAAATCTTTCCCGCTCTTGATCAATTAAGCGTTGCAAAATCGGAGAATTTCTTCCTCGCTGCTTTTCATCAAAATTTTGAAAGTCTGAGTTAATATAATAAATCAAGGGCACATAAAAGTACTCAGAAACCATGTCCACATCATTCTCATTAAGCACATCCAAACCACCCGATTATTTATTACAACAGACTCAAAAGAGAAAGAAAAAGACGACCTAGATAGGACTGTGGCATCCGGGTTATCATCCCCAGGATTACTCGACTCAGACTTAGTCGAGCTGGAACCTGATTCTGGCTCACAAGACTTGGTGGAATCAGATTCCGGCTCACTACCTGACCCGGTGCTGCTTGACAAAAATCCCTCTTCGTACTGCCAAATGAGAGAGGGTGCGATGGATGCATCCAAAATGTTTGCCGGTAGGCCCGTAGCCGTTTCATTCCCGATCATGGACACCGAGAAGTTATCCCCCAAGCACTTTTGTTCGACGGAGGATCCGAAAGTTGACATGCCAAGACTACCCCCATTTCACTTTGGCCCTCGAATCCGCTTTCTTCCGCTTCAACCACAACCTGGGTCTGCTCGCTTCGGTGACATCATCCCTAGATAATTACAGGTCAAAGAAGATCTCAAAACCTAGCATGCGCTTCCTCTCCGCATTCAGCCACGGCTCTGGGAATCCACAGAATGGAAAGTCCTCCTCCCTGGACGAGCGCCGGTGCATTAACAAAAGGCTTCCTGCTTTGCTCACGGCTCTCCACCATCTCCTTGCCTTTCCTTATCCAATCCTCTTTGGTGATAACCCAAACCAAAGGTATGGGTTATGTGGCACTTGCCAATCGCGACGCCTTCCGCCACTCTTTCCCAATCCCATCCGGGATGTGTTGGAGCTTGTTCGTGAGATATACCGATTGAGCACTAACATACAACCCTCATTAATAGCCATGATATTCGAACTACCCAAGCCTCGGCCGGGTAAAACCTAACATGAACACATCCTCCATACTGTTCGATTTCCAAAAGGCGAGATACTTCGCAAGGGATGGATCGATAATTTCCAAAACAATGGCTACTCCTTCCCATAGGTGTATTTCACCATCTGCAAGGTAAAAGAAATCGCTTTCACTTGGTGCAACCACTACGCCTAACAAGAGATTGAAAGTGACGGAACCTCTAGGACGTGAAAGTCTATTTCATGTCACAGGCCAACCTTGGTCTGAATTTTCACTATTCCATTACTTCTCTGCTTTCGTGTTGTCATATGCCCAAATCACCTTGCTCAAGCACAAAGTCCGTGGTTTTAAACCGATTGCATATGCGCTCTTGCCGCACACATTGATGGCGGACCTATGTTGACAAGTACCATGGGTATCCATTTGTTTCTACACTCCTGAGAGTCAGAGTGGCTTGTTATGGTTCGCACCCTCAGTGGCAATTCCTTGTCGGAAAAGTCAACATTGGGGTAGCTCCTCCTGAAAAACTAAGCCCACCAAATTGCTCAGGCGTGGTATCTATTAAGTAGCTTGGCCTTGTCCATAGCCGATAAGACAACTTGTCGATCCACATGACGCCATAAGCCGTCCCCAGATGGAGATGTCTTGTCAGATTCTTTAATTGCTTCAAGACGCCTCTTCTTTGATTTTCTTCTCTTTCTTCTTCTCTGCCTCCTTATCTTTCCCCGACGCCTCTAGCTGATCTAGGTGTGGAGGCTTGAAATACCGTCCACTCCTAGTCATATGGTCGACTTCACCAATGTACCAGGTATCGTCTTGTTGATTGCTCCCCCAATCCTCATCCGTGTGGGCAAGACATAGATCATCGTCCTCCCACCACATTCTATCGAAGAAATCGGACACATGTCCGCCCGCTTTACTATCCTTGTACTAAAGTATTTTCACCCCTCTTGGGCTTTTAGCTTTTCGATTCTCGTAATCCTTAAACCTTGATGTTCCAACTGCGTTAGTACAAATGGGTCGCTCAATAATTCTTGTATTTAAAATACCCAGATCTGAAAGCAAAATTCTAGCACCCAAGGCTCTCCGACGATGTAGATCTCGACCTTCCGGTCACAAATTGATATTCTTGCCCCCACCGGCCTTGTTCGGTTGGAATTCTTCCATAACATCCGTTGATCATCTAGCCACCCTAACCTCTCACGATTCTCGAGATTCGACCATTGATTGCCATTTCTACCTGGATCTTGTTCATCGAAAAATTGGAGGTTAGCAGTCCCTTCCAAAGTCGCTAAGTCATCCGACCGATCAAATCTATCCCGTGTCACACAAAGCTCGCCTTTCTCGCAATTCCACACTTGATCTATCCTGCCTATCGACAAAATGTAGTCACTCTGGGACTATATCTCCTGAAAGCTCCCAGATTCCTCAGATTCTCGACTCAATAATCCCATTCTCCTCTTGAATTGCCGTGGTTCTCTTTCAACAACACCACCATTGGTTCGGGTTGGGTTTGAGATGTCCAACATGCACAAGTCGGGCTAGGAAGGAGCACCTCCGCTTGGGTAGGTGGGATGGGTGCTATATATGCTAGGATCAAGACACGCACCCCACCGATAAAGTTGATTCTTTGGGGAGGTGGAGCTTGGTGCGGTGGGAGAGGGTTTGTTGTGACAATGGATTTTTTGGAGGCACAATCACCCCATTATCAATGAGATCTTGAATCTCATGACATAATCAGAAGCATTGGTCGGTGTCATGACCGTGCTGTTGGTGAAATGCGCAGTATTTGGCTGGGTTGTGGGTAGGGGGAAGTTTTTCCGGCAATGGCCGCGGCTCTAGGGGCTTCAAGTGCCCTTTTGATTAAAACCCCCAGAGCTTTGGACAGGGGCATATATAGTGGAGCGAAGGTTCTTTGATTTTTGGGCGGTTATTTGGCTATTTGTGTATTGCTTCCAGACGCACCGGAGAATGGCGTAGCTGCCATGGTTCTTGAAGGGAGAATGGTGGTGACCATGCTCATTTCTGAGGCTCTTGTAGTTGTAGCGCCGCTCGGGCCTGCATTAGTGTCATGGTTAAAGGTTCTCCGGTTGCTCTTCGTCATTGTCGATCAAGCCTTATTTCAAGGCATCCTCACTCAGACTCCCATCTCATGCAGATCCAAAAGGTGTTGCAGGAAGGGAGCACGATCATTTTCTGCATCAGCTTAGGCTAGAGATTGCACACAATCATCCAAATTTGATCTTTATCAATGGGCCTTACGGTCACCATTGAGGCCTTGGTCCTCTATCCGGTTACGAACTCCGAAAAGCTCTCCTTAGGCTCCTGTCTTGTTGTCTCGAGATCACCGATCGTAATCTCGATTGCGTGTTATATGAGCATCAGACAATGAATGCCTCGCCATCTCATCCCGCCTCTTAACATCATTTTCTAATTTGCGATTAGATGGTCGCCACACCGACAGGGTCCTACGAACAAAAACAACCAGAAGTCTAGTGAGGCCCATCGGCCTTAAGATATCTCGAAAACAACCTCGGGCACCATGGGGTCCTCGACCCATCAACTCGGTCAATATGCGGCATCTTGAATTGGTCCCAAGGCCACGCTTATGTCGGTATACCGGCCCTCAATGTCGGGAATGGACTTGACCGGGATTTCTTAAACATCTTTTTCCATTTTGCTCACTTTTAATGTGGGGTCCACTTCAACTCAAGGAGAATCCAAGATATTGATAGGCGGGCGCCTTGGATAGTTATGTAGAATCGAGCGAGCCGCCCTCATGGAACGCTTGTATCCTCTTGGATATTATGGACATTTGGTGTCTCCTGGGTATCGGAACCCTTGGTGGGGAGGAGCTTGATGTAAAGGATGTCCCGCTTGTCGTAGCCTTATGACTAACTCTTCCTCGCTCATACCATAAATCAGACTCGTTGTTTGCTTAACTCCTACTGCTCGGATAGCGCCTTGTTGCAGTTTTATGTTTCTAGAGCTGGTGCACCATCTCCTCTAAGCTTGCCATACTATCGCTTCGGTTGAATTACCGCAGATATATTCCCTATCTCAGGAAACCGAGGCCTCGGCCGACTATCCACCGGTAGGGTTGACCACTTTCCGCACCGCCGATACACAGCATCTTCGCCTACGCCCGATAACCGGGGTAGAGAATAAAACACCGTTGTCCGTCGACCATCTTTTAAATCGATTGAGTCGGCGACCTCTAGTCCAGAGTGCTTGGAGAATATCTCATTGGTCGGAAGCAATCGTATAAACTACCTAGTAAAAAGATAAATAAAGTAATAATAATGAAATAAATAACTTTAAATGGACAAAGATAACAAATAAAATGAAAACACAACACACAGTTGGGCATCACAACACACGGTTGATAAGCTGAATACACTATTCCTCAATACTGATTATTAACCCCAAATCACTGTCCCCAAAAACTGAATCTGATACTCGCTGATAACTGATTCCCAAATTACTGAATTGGTGCCCGTAGGCCTGATACCCCAACTTGTGAGCTGATACATGCATTCCTGTAGAGGCCAACTCTAAAGCACATAGCAAACAAGTGAGAGCCAAAACACCCCTATGTTGGGGTAGGGTTTCCCTGTCCTATTTTGGCAGGAGCTAGGGTTTCAAACAACCTAGAATCGGATAAGCAACCTGTCCTAGTTTGGAATAGTCACTATGGATTCCGAATATGCAGTAGGTCGAATGGTCAAAAAGGGTGCCCCAGTAAAAACCGGGGTTTGTGTTCCCATCGTGGCAGAGCCCGTAACCGGTCAGCCTTATGGCATGCTTCTCAAAACGAGCCTCCGGCAAACCGTTCAGGAATAGCAGACGGCAAACACTATGTCCTAGGCGCACCAATGCACATGCAATGCAAAGAAACACATAAGTGTAATCAAAATAGAATATCATCCGTTCGAGTCAAGTTTTCTAACTCCCCAGCAGAGTCGCTAGAAACTGTAGACGTCCCCCAACGTCTAGAGGGAAATCACCCTGTTTTGTTCATTTGGGCTCACTACAAGCCAGACTCAAAGTCACGGTCCTGTATCTAATCTCGCAGAGTGCAATGCTAGATCGATGAATCATCAAAAAGTCCAAGTCTGGAAAATCGTTTTGGAAAATAGATTTTTAGAAAGAAGTACCAAACATGGACTGCTTTGCCAGATACAGAGTCGCCACCTAAATATTTTATTGTGGGAAATTTAGGAAACCTTGACTCATTTACCTAAGTCCACGTGTCCGTCATCCCCAAAGTTGCCTCGTTCGAACTTGGGTACGATTGGAAGGTCACCTATGAGCATTCCTCTCGCCCGATCAAAGATCACTTACTAACCATGATATCTAGTTTTGAAAACGTAATGCATTCTTATTCCGGTTAATTAGCTAATCTTACTATGTGATGCGCACTACACAAAAGTATAGACTAGATCACCTAATTTGGAACAAAGCATTGCATATCCGTTTGTTTGGAAATCGGTTTGTAGTTTGGTACTCGCAAGTAGGCTAAAACATGGATTTCAATGAGTTGTTCCAACTTAAACAATCCAACCTTCACCCACAGGAATTCAGACAGTTTATATCACATAAGCATATAGCCACATGGTAAGCATGCTGTCATGTTAACATTCACACACATACAAGGATGCTAAAGCGTAAATGCTTACCTAGTACTCCAAGCCAAAACAGAAACTAGTTAGTAATCAAATGCATGATCCTAGTTCATGTTAAGATGGCTAATGCAACACATACAAGATGTAACTACAATAGGCTCGGCTATTCTAAGATGGCATATGATGATGTTACAGCTAACACGTATTCAACTTAGAATTGAAATACAAATGCAGTTAATATGATGCCCGGTCTTGCCTCCAAAACATGAATGAATGCAAACATGAACATAAGTATGCTAATTTAAACATGCCCTAATCACCACCAAAAGTCGGTAAATGAAAGGGAGAAAGACGGGGTTGAAGACATACACACACTCACGCACACTTATTACACAATTGCCCTCGCTTAGAGGATCCGAATAAATAATATGATTAACTACTTAACTAATTGACTAGCTAATTATATTAAATAACTCTTAATTAATTAACAAATTAATTACAAGAAAAAGGTCTAAATATGAAACTAGGACCCCCGCAGCCCCGCCGGAATGCGGATGATGCATGTTTGACTGGCCTTGCTCTAAACTCATCGCCATGTCAAAGTCAGCCTGCTTAATCGGCTTCTTGCTTCTCGAAAATTATGCAGTTTCAAGAATCGCTGAGCTTCCTCCCGAGTGGCGAGGTGCCACCGCACAATTTAAGTCCACCCCATGGGAATAAGATTATCGGCCAAACATTGAGCCATCGGTCGACATTGATGGTCGGCACCAAAAGTGGCCGACCGCCATTTCTTCCTCGCAGAGCCCTATTTTGACAATGCTAGAGGAGGACCATGAAGGCATGGCATGTAATTTTCAAAGCAATGTGTGCATGGTCACTCTTCCAATCATACTATAGACTCAAGGGAGTGTGGCCCTTGGTCCTCGGCCACCAATAACGATTTCGATGCATGATGGCCAAAGGTACCAAGCTTGCAAATCAATGTAAATGCATGCGATAAAACAAATGAATGCCTCATGCCCTATCATGTTGAGATCAAGGGCATCGGTGACTAAGGGTTGAGACATGTTTACTTAGAGCACGAACACATTCATTCTCTTGCTTGGTTTGACACCCCAAACCAAGCAAAATGTTATGCATGTATGCAACATGGCTCAAACATGCAAAGTAGCACAAGGATGGCATATGGGGCTAAGGTAATGAACATGCCAAATGCAATGTGCTAAACATGTAAGATGCAATGCCATGCAATCTATCATGCAAGCTAGGATATGAAATGCAACTAGCTAAACAATATGCAAATGTGCAAACATGATACAATGCAAGCATGACACTAGAGTAATGCAACACATCAAACATGCGATTATGTACAAAGATGGACTTAAACCGAGATGGAAGACCAGCCCATCCCAAAACAAAGGGCCAAGAATACTAAAATAATGGCGCCAATCATGCAAAATAAACTCCGCCAACCATGGGCCTAAGACTAAGGCATGAAAGGCAACTCTCAAGAACACCCAAAGGTGACAAAATGGACATTAAGCACTCATGTTAAACTCGAGAAGCATATGAGGATGATGCCAAACATGCTAGGAATGGGCGCGAACAGAAGACATTCAAGGCCACAAAGAAAGCATTACTCAACACCTACCCCAAGCAAACGTGGCATGGATTTTTCAATGCAAAAGAGTTTTATCATGCAAAAATGAGCCCCAAAACCTCGATATGGAAGCCCAAAGCCTCAAACACATAGGCATGC
The DNA here is from genome assembly GCA_025200525.1 of Camellia lanceoleosa. Classification (NCBI taxonomy): domain Eukaryota; kingdom Viridiplantae; phylum Streptophyta; class Magnoliopsida; order Ericales; family Theaceae; genus Camellia; species Camellia lanceoleosa. The sequence continues at coordinate 14,000,438 of CM045758.1, forward strand.
TCAAAAGCCCCAAACATGGAGCATAAGACCACATCTCTTCAAGGCATTGAAAGGGTAACAAATGGAAGCATGTAAGTACAAAACATGGACTGAATGGCATAATAAGTGATTCAAATCACCGAAATAGCCTAGGTAATGCAAAGCTAATGACTCACACGCCATTTAATTCACAAGCCACAATGCAAAGAGGCTATATAAAACATGGCAAGCATGACTCAAAGATCAAGATGTAACTTAAGCATGACAAAATAATGCTAAAACCTTCTTAGAACTAAACCAAATTCATGCTAAAATGACATGCTACAACATAGTACATTTTCGCCAAAACATGGGATTATATGGCAAGCATATGATGCATGAAATGAACCATTAATCCAACCAAAAACAAAGGATAATATAATATGACCAAATAACACCCAAAAACCTCTAAAATGAAGTTAAGAACAACAAGGCATGCATGCTACCCTTTTTGAGCAAAAAATATGAACAAATGGGACACAAAAGGAGAGGGGTGTCCCTCCCCTATGAAAGACCTCAAATTTTTCACTACTGAAAATCCTCCTGGATTTCAGTGGTGAGAAGGCCAATGCACAAAAGTATTCAAAGCTCAACGAAATAAAGTACAAAAGGGCCAAACAAGGCCTAAGAGGTGGAGGTCGACCCCAAACACAAAAGAGACCTTAATGAAAGATCTTAAGCATACAAATACAAGACTTTTTTCAGTTATACACAAAGCTTAAATCAGTATGTAAGATAGGTTAAAAACTAGTGCAAGAATAGGGAATATAAAGCAACTATACTCACCCCTGAAGAACACTTTAAGAACAAAGAAGTCCAAATTTCTTTTTTCTGATCAAAACCAACACAAAACCTCCAAGAACAATCTCTCAACACCTCAAGAACCGAAGTATGGTGTAATACTATGTGTCTTAGTGCAAAACTAAGAACAAAACACATTTTTGAACTCTCAAACACACACAAATGAAGAGGGAGAGAGGGAGATATAGAGAGAGAGTGATTTATATATCAGATATATATATATGTATTATCTCTGGTTTTGCTGAACCCCTTCAAAGGAAGAGGAAGGTCCTCTTATATAGAGCAAGATGAAGGCTTGAAGCTTCTAAGGGAAGCTAAACGAAAGGGTCAAGGGGGTCAAGCTTCTCAAGGAAGCTAACCCAAAGGTCCAAGCTTTCGAGAAGTTAAGACAAAGGGTCAAGCTTCCTCAAGAAGTTGATAAAGGGTCCAAGCTTGAGGAAGCTAGGACCAAAAGGGTGCAATGGTGCAATTCATCCATACACCAAGATGGAGGACAACTGGCAATCCACCGGCACAATGTCATGCATAATGCCTGAAAAAGGCAAAAACGTGGTACCGGCCAGAAAAGGAGTCCATCGGCCAAATAAATGGTTGGCCGACCACACAAATTGCTGAACGCCCATCACCAATGGGCCATGGAAAGAGGACAGGGCCGGCGGCCTCAAGCCATGGTCGGTGAGGCGTGGAATGGCCAACAAGCCATTCTCTACCTTCCAAAGCAAAACAAACAAGTGTTTGGTCCAACCAAGCACAAGACAAATCGAGTGGGAGAGATCTCGAGGCAAGGCGCAGAGTCGAGACCTCCGGGAACTCAAAACGAACACGAACATGGATGATCACCGAGTGTTCAAATGGTGACGTCCAAGCCTTGAGGTCGGTCAAAAATGGGGTGTCCACACTTTGCATCAAGAAATTTTTCATTAAAAAACTCCATAATCAAGCGTACCTTGAATGTATCTCAACACCCTTTTTGCAACCCCAAAATGAATTTGGCTTGGATTGTGCATGAACCGAGACAATAAACTTATAGCATACATAATGTCCGGTCTTGTAGCAGTTAAGTACAACAAACTTCCAACCAAACTTCTATAACAAGATGCTTCAGCTTCTTTGCTTCCATCTTCCTTTGACAACTTTTCATTCACAATCAAGGGAGTAGCAACTGCTTTGCAATTCTTCATTTTAAATTTCTCAAGAAGTGTTTGAGCATACTTCTTTTGTCAAATAAAAACACCACCATTGTTTTGGTGGATTTCAATGCCTAAAAAATGATGCAATAGCCCCAAATCACTCATTTCATGTTTCTTCATCATCTCCCTTTTAAAATCTTCAATCAAGTTTTCATAACTACCGGTAAAAACCAAATCATCAACATAAAGTGAAACAATGAGAATACTGGTTGTACCTTGCCTCTTGATGTACAAAGTTTGCTCACTTTTGCTTCTTTGAAAACCCTTTTCATTGAAGTAAGCATCAATTTACTATACCATGCCCGGTGCTTGCTTTAGGCCATATAAAGCCTTCTTCAACTTGTACAATTTATCTTCTTTGCCTTTGACAACTAAGCCTTGAGGTTGATCAACATACACCTCTTCTTCTAATTTTCCATTCAAAAATGTTGATTTTACATCAAGTTGGTGCAAGAACCAACCCTTTTGAGTCGCCAAAGCAATGATAGCTCTAATTGTATCAAGTCGAGCCAGAGCAAAAGTTTCTTGGAAATCAATTCCAGGTTGTTGTGAATACCCTTTTGCCACAAGTCTTGCTCTATTCTTTTGAATAGAGCCATCCGGATTGAACTTTGTTTTGAAAATCCACTTCACACCAATTATTTCTTTTTCTTTCGGTTTCTCCACTAACTCCCAAGTCTTGTTCTTCTCAATCACATGAATTTCATCTTCCATAGCTTTCTTCCATGCTTCATCTCTAATTGCCTCTTCAAAATTTTCAGGTTCAATAATGCATAAATTGCATCTTGCATACACATCACTAAGACTCCTAATATTTCTTGGAGTTGAACTTGGAGATGAAGAACTTGAACTTGAACTTGAACTTGGAGAAGATTGTGAACTAGCAATTGGTGACCCTCTTTGTGGAGATTCAAGAGTTGCAACATCTTCAACTTGTAGACTTTCTGATTCTTCGTTGAAAGCAATGCTTTGATCTTGGACTTTCTTTTCCTTCCAATCAAAAAGACGCCTCATCAAAGAGAACATCTCTACAAATAATCACCTCCTTTTGATCCAAACTGAAGAGTCTATAGCCTTTGGATTTTGAGCTATAACCCACAAAGATGCATTTCTTACTATTTTCATCAAGCTTGTGCCTCACTTCTTTTGGAACATGAGCATACAACAAATGGAACCAAACACTTTCAAGTGATTCACTGATGGTTTCTTCCACTCCAAGCTTTCCAAATGGAGTTTTGTCCTTAAGAGCTTTTTGTAGGACATCTATTCGGCAAGTAACCTGATAGTATACACTGCTCACCCCAAAAAGTTTTGGGCAGCCCCTTCTCATGTAGCATAGACTTGGACATCTCTTCATGGTTCTTTATTCTTTCTTTCCGCACACCATTTGTTGTGGAGGTACCCAATGTAAATAATCTAGCCTTTCCATTCTTAATAATATATCTTTCACAAAATTTCATAAACTCATTTGAGTTGTATTCTCCACCTCTATCACTTCTCAATACTTTCATCAAACAACTACTTTGTCTTTTCAACAAGATTTTGAAATTTCTTTGAAGATAGAGAAAACTTCGCCTTTTGTCTCTATGAAATACACCCAAGCTCGGCTTCTAGTAAAACTCATCAACAAAGATAATAGCATTTGTTACCTCCATGAGTTGGTGTGCATCCATAGGTCGCCACACATCGGTATGGACACAAGCTCCAATGGTGCTTTAGCTCTCCATGCTTTCTCCTTTGGAAATGACTCTCGGTAAGATGCTTTCAAGTGCATTAATAACAAATATGTCAAGACTTCATGAATGGATTAAGCAACCCAAAAACCATATTCTTTGTAGTAGATAAGCTCAAGCTTATGAAAATCTCAAGTGCTCCAAATCTTCGTATGCCGTGCCATGAATTATCAATTCAGATCCAGCATCTTTCAAAGCCAGATTTTGGTATATAATCCTGTAAAAGGAGAGGAAAATCCTGCAGTATTCTTCTCCATCTTGATTTGTATACAACTTGGCTTTTTCCGCCCTTTGTCAAAAATCTTGCAAAAAATCATCTGTGTCAAAGTAAACAAGATATCCATGCTCCATAAGTTGTCCCATTAATTTGGCTATAAATTTTGCTCCAAGTCCAGAACTAAGAGAACATCGAACCTGAATCTTGTACCCATCTTTGGTTTCTCTATAGCAATAGCACCTTTTTCCTTTTTGTTTGGACTAAGGCAACATTCTATTTTTAATACTTGGAGGATTCCTGAGGAAGCATCCATTTTCACAAAATGCTTTTATCTCCGGCTACGTGATTGCTACATCCGCTTATCGAGAAACCATACATCCTGGTTTGATCCAATGCCTTGTACAAGCATAGAACATGTAGTTCCTCTACTTTCTTTGCATCCTCGAAAATTCAGCTTGTTGAGTGCGCTCTTTAGACTAGGCAATCCTTCTTGACATGCCCAAATTTTGTTGCAGTAATTGTAACATTTGATTTCCTCAAACCACAACAATCTTATCAACATGATTGCTTCCAAGGTTGTAAATTCCACACTTTTTGTTAAGGGACTCTTCTTATTTTCCTTTTCTTTTGAAAATTAGGCATTCTCTTTCCTCTTGCATTTCTTGCTTCCTTCAGTATACAGATTTCTTCCTCCTCCTTTCCCTTCCTTGGGAATTAGAGGTACTAATATTGCATCTTGGATTGAAAGGCACTTTCAATTGACTTTTCAGATTAAGTTTTACCTAACCTTGTTGCTCAAATGCTTTAATTGAACCCATCAATCTTTTTCTTGGAATACTCAAATCAGTAAGATCTTTAGTTTTTCTAATGACAGTTAACAATGGGATTGTATTTCTCCGCTAAACTTATCAAAAATTTTTCTCAACAACTCTTCGTGATTAGTAAGATATTATCCTCGCATAAATTCTTTCATTCGGCTTCTAGCAAGTTCCATAACTCAGAAAATAACTCTTCAAATAATCTCCATATCCTTTCATCTTTAAATTTTTCAAAAATCTTCTTTTCAATGACTTAAGTTTGATGGTAATTTCCTTCTTCGAAGAATATCCCATGCCTCCTTCGCTTTTGTTGCATTGATAATTCTCGGAAAGATTGCTTCTAAACTCCTTTGTTGAATAAAAAGAGAGAGCCTTGAATCCTTTCTTCCTTTGCTCTTTAATTGGTTCTTTGGGGGATTTTCAAAGTTTTATCTTCGTAGTTCTTGAACCCATTCTCAACAAGATCCCAAAGCTCTGTGATAGACAAAAATAGTTCTCATTTTCATTACCACCAAAATCAAAATTTTCACTATTAAAGATAGGAGTGGGATACATTTTGGTTGTTGGGATTCGCTATGTGACACGCTTTTTTCTTTCGGGCTTTGTTTTCCCCATATTCGATCTCAATACACTCTAGCTTTTCTGCTCTTGACCCAACCAAAGCTCTGATAATTACTTATATTAGCTTTTTGATAAAACCCCTTTTAGTCGTAGAACTATATTTTGAATTGAATTTTTCTCATCTTATTGATTCATATATCTTGGATTCATAGGCTTACATTCTTTTTATATAGAGAGAAGGTTAGTACATAAGTTCAATGAATAAGATCCATGAACCTAAAACAACCTTGTAATTCAATTAGGTACATGAATATAATCTAGATAATGTACTTAATAAATATAAAAATACATGAATGTAAA